>CAUYSK010025217.1:0-14034 GCA_963575035.1 Avahi laniger | reverse complement strand
TGAGCTCAGGAGTTCGAGACCAGCCTGAGCAAGGGCGAGACCCCGTCTCTACCAAAATTAGAAAGAAATTAATTGGACAACTAAAAATATATAGAAAAAATGAGCCAGGCATGGTGGCGCATGCCTGTAGTCCCAGCTACTCAGGAGGCTGAGGCAAAGGATCGCTTGAGCCCAGGAGTTTGAGGTTGCTGTGAGCTAGGCTGACGCCACGGTACTCTAGCCCAGGCAACACACAGTGAGACTTTGTCTCAAAAAAAAAAAAAAGAAATAGATTTCTCCTTGCTGGGGTGGGAGGGATAAAAGGAAGACAGAAGAATAGCAAATTCAAGAACAAAAGGGACCTCAGTACCCAGATGTGGCCTCTAAATGCCATTTGTCATTCAAAGGAACCAGGGCTCCTTGGAGAAAGCTTCATTCCCGTTCTTTTTTGTTTTTTGAGACAGAGTCTCACTCTGTTGCCTGGGCTAGAGTGCCGTGGCTCCCACTAGCCGAAGACGGGACAATGTGAGCCTCACATAATAATAAGTGCAATGGAACGAAACACACCAATATACAAAGATCTATGAGTTCATAATGATGACAAGCAAACTTATCGGCCACCTTCTTATTCTGGGAAGGAAAAGTATCAATCATTATTCTGCCATTTGTGTACAGAGTCGATTTCGGGGTAAAATAGAGTCAAAGTGGGAAAGCTCTTCTTAAAGAGGAACCTAAAAGTAACGTATGCAGGCGAAGTGACAGAATTAATGAGGTCATGGGTCTGTACAACGATCACCAACGTCTGGTGAAACCACCTGGGTGAAGAGTGAGCAGGAAGCTTCATATTGTAATAGGCGGGTCTGGCTGGCACCGTGAACCCACTGATCACTTAGCATCCCAGGAAGAAAGACAACCAGACATTCCGCACCATCTGATATGAAGCTGTAGGGAGGACATGGCACTATCTGTGACTCTAATCAAGGTTCCGGATCTCAAACTGCCACTTTACGGGAAAACCAGGGGCCAGGAGAAGCAGGTCGAATAACATGACAGGGACACGCAATCAGCCAAATCAGACCGTGGGAAACTCTACAGGAAAAAAAAGTCTGGTTTCTCCATGAATCAATGACATTTTCAAAAGCGAGGGGGATGGCCGGGCGCCGTGGCTCACGCCTGTAATCCTAGCTCTCTGGGAGGCCGAGGCAGGCGGATCATTTGAGCTCAGAAGTTCGAGACCAGCCTGAGCAAGAGCAAGACCCCTTCTCTACCAAAAATAGAAAGAAATTAATTGGACAGCTAAAAATATATAGAAAAAATTAGCTGGGCATGGCGGCACATGCCTGTAGTCCCATCTACTCGGGAGGCTGAGGCAGGAGGATCGCTTGAGCCCAGGAGTTTGAGGTTGCTTGTGAGCTAAGCTGACACCACGGCACTCACTCTAGCCTGGGCAACAGAGCGAGACTCTGTCTCAAAAAAAAAAAAATTAGAAAAAAAAAAAGCAAAGGGGAACTGCGGTAGATTAAAAGAGATTTAAGAAGCGTACCATTGAATAATCAATGGTAAAATAGGACTTTTTTTTAGACAGTCTGAGGGGGTTAAAAATGGACTGAATAGCTGATGACAGTAAAAATTCAGCGCTAATTTTAATGAGTGTGAAATGATATTGTGTTTATGTTTTAAAAAAAAACAGGCAAGGTCCTTCTGTGAGGGAGCTACGCAGCAGGCGAAACGGGATGTCCTGGGCTCGCCTTAAGACACTCCAGCAAAAGAAACAGCTGGAGAGAGAAGGGGAGAGAGAGGGAGAGAGGGAGGGAGAGCGAGGGAGGAGGGCAGGGCAGCGGATGACTAAGAATGGCAGTGTTGATAACTGTCCAAGCTGGGGGATGGGCACGTGGGGGCACATACTATTGTTCTCTCTCCACTTTTGTGTGTTTGAAATTTTCCATAATAAAACAAAGGACAGAAAGGTCCTTAGCACTTTTTCCCAAACACAGCTGCAGGACGCTGTCATGTCCCCAGGAGAGGAAAGCTGCTGGTGGTGGCAGCTGGGCTGCCCGGGGCCTTATAGGCAAATCTGTGCCCAGAGGTACCAGATGCTGCAGAAACCCCACCCCCACCCCCGTGCAGCCCACGAATGACCCATCAGGCCAAAGCAGCCAGTGCTTACTGAGCGCCTGCTCTGTGTTTGGCATGGCGTTTGCTCTTGCAATCCTGATCCCGACCCTGCAAGCAGGTTCTATTAATATGCCCACGTTACTGACCAGAAGGTGACGGAGGCCGTTTCACGGCACTGTCACGTAGCTAGGAATTCACAACCGTTCAGGCTGGGATGCAAACCCAGACAGGCTGCCCCTGACCGCCTCCGTGGGGCCTGTGGACACGGTGAGGACACTTCAGGAACAAGACCTGTGATCCATGGAGCTAGCCCATCCCTGAAGGCCACTTTGACACCAACCCAGGGAAAAAGAGACAGCAAGAACTAGAAATCGTTATAGAAATACTTAGCACTAGATTTGCAGCTCTAAATAGTTGAATTTGCACTTGGATTTGCAGAGTGGGGTTTATAGCCCTAAGACACTCACCTCGAAGATTCGATAAGATGAAAAATGCCCAAGTGCCTAGAACAGTGCCTGGCACACAGGAGGAGGACAAGAAACAGCAGCCATTGTTATTATTATTTATCGATATTATGGTTATTGACAAGCTCAGAGCCACATCTTTCTCTGGACCACTCTTTTTTTTTTTTTTATTTCTTGTCCCCTTACATTGCCCTGAGTTCGGCCAGGCTGTGGTCAGTGGACACAGGCTGGTGATTAACCATTGCAAGCCGTACCTGTGATTCATTATTAAGAGGGAAGATGTCAGGGATAGCTAATGAGCAAATGAACAGGGTGTGGTCTCACCATGCCGTGGAATGTCACTCAGCCATAGGAAGGAACGAGGCGCTGACACGTGCTGCAACTCGGGCGAATCTCAGAAACCTGATGCCGAGTGTAAGAAGCCAGACACAAAGGGACACGTGTCGTATGAGTCCACGCGTAGGAAACGTCCAGAATAGGCAAATCCATAGAGACAGAAAACAGAAGAGTGATGCCAGGGGCTGGGGAGAGGGCAACGGGGAAGTGACTGCTAATGGGTGCAGGGTTTCTTTTGGGCGTGATGAAAGGCTTTGGAAATAGAGGGTGCGGTTGCACAACGCTGTGAATACACTACATGCCCCTGAGCTGTACACTTCAAAGTGGTGAATGACACAGTTCTATTCGTTTTACTCGAAAAAAAATGCCAGTGCCATGAAGACCAGGAAGGGCTGAGGAGCCGTTCCAGACTAAGGAGCCAGGACGACCACAGGCAGCGTGGGGTCCTGCTCCGGAGCCTGGAGCAGAGGAAACAAAGGCACTGCCGTGGGCGTCAGGGGACCATCAGGCCGGGTTGAATAGGACGTGTGGACTGGATGACAGAGTCGTGTCCAAGGGGTGGTCTCCTGCCGTGGATGACGGCTGTGCTCACGTAGGGGAATGTCCTTGTTCTTGAGAAACAGATGCTGAAGTGTTTGGAGCTAAAGCAACCTGATGCCTCCAACTTACTCTCAGAAAAGTTTAGAAAGAAGATGATAGAAGGCCGGGCGCGGTGGCTCACGCCTGTAATCCTAGCACTCCAAAAGACCGAGGCGGGAGGATCACTCAAGGTCAGTAGTTCGAGGCCAGCCTGAGCAAGAGCGAGACTCCGTCTCTACTAAAAATAGAAAGAAATTATCTGGACAACTAAAAAATATATATATATAGAAAAAATTAGCTGGGCATAGTGGCACATGCCTGTAGTCCCAGCTACTCGGGAGGCTGAGGCAGCAGCATTGCTTGAGCCCAGGAGTTTGAGGTTGCTGTGAGCTAGGCTGACACCAAGACACTCACTCTAGCCCGGGCAACAGAGTGAGACTCTGTCTCAAAAAAAAAAAAAAAAGATGTTAGCTGATAGATACAGATGGGTGGGTGGATGGATGGATAACGGATGAATGGGTGATGTGTGGGTGAAGAGTAGACAGATGATAAACAAAGAGATGGATAGAAAATGGATGAACAGATGGATGGATGGATGGACGAGCAGATGGGTTAATGGATAAATAAATGATCGACACAGTAAATTTAAAGAATCTGGGTAAAAACTATATGAGAATTCTTTGTACCATTCTTGGATATTTTTTTATAAGTTTGGAAAATATTTCAAAACAGAAAGTTTAAAATTTGGAATATTTCCATTAGTAAGTAGCCCCTGCCCTCAGCCCCCCACCCGAGCACACCGGCTTCCCGTTTCCTACTTTGGGACACTCCTGACTCCTGGTCCCCATGCTCAAGTCACTAAAGGGCTAATGCCAGGCACAGCGGGAGGCCCCAGATCCTGCTCAGGGGACCTCTGCCCCTTAGCAGATTGGTGAATTTTTTGAATGTGCCCCTTGGATGTGACACAGGAAGCCTCGGTCGGTTCACGAGCTGTCAACAATCCTTGGCTGCAGAACCAACGACTCAGTTCCCCAAAAGAGGAGCCTCCCGGCCACTGACCCCTCACTGCCTTGTCACCCCCCTCATCAGCTGACGGAGCTCCTTCCTGACGTGAGCTCACTCCATTCCTTTCCTCTGGTTGACTTCATGGAGGCAGGAAAAAAGTGCTGATTCTAACACCCTGTGGTTTCCGGCATCTTCCAGATGCTAATGCTCACAAAGTTTTGCCATTGCAGCACCGACAGAGACTGGAAAGGACTGAAGTGGCCAGCGAGAGGGCAGGGGACTGGCTGCATTCATGTTGGCGCGTCCAGGCGACAATGCTACGTAACTATGAAAACGAATGAGGAAATGATTTGTGTGCTGATGTGGAAAGACCTCCAAGATCTAGGGGTGGGGCAGGAAAAGCGAACACAGGACAGAACAGTGTGGAAAGTACTCTGCCTGCAAGAGGGGAATCTCTCTCTCTCTCTCTCTGTCTCTCCCTGTCTCGTGATATATAGATTGTGTGTGCATGTACGTGTGTGTGCGTGTGTGTTGCTTCTGTATGCACAGACTAGCTCTGGAAACTCCCAGCAGTGGTCGCCCCCGGGCCAGGGAGGTGGGGGACCAAGAGGACAAGCACTGCCAACAGCTTCTCCCTACATGTGCTTTTGTTCTTGAACGAATAAACGTGAGTGTGTTGCCCATTCTAAAAAACTGAGTCTTACATAAACTATATCAAACAGTCCGTGGTTCTACAACGCTTGGGGTCTGAGAAAGATTCTAAGAACATTTCTTTATTTACAAGAACAAATGGGTCTTCGCTCCCTTAGAAAGCGGATCCGTTCATGGCGTACCTGGCCCTGCCCTTGGAGAGGTTCCAGTCTACAGGGAGAGAGAAATTAATCAACCGTGATGAGAACTGAGGGTGTTTAATAGAGAGTCCAGCCTGGTGTGCGGTCAGAAGAAGCATCCTGAAAAAACAAAACTATACAACTGCAGTGCTGTCCGATGCATAGAACTTTCCCTGATGATGGAGAGATTCTGTATCTGTGTGTCCTGGATGGCAGCCACCAGCCACGTGTGGCAGCTGAGTGCTTGAAATACAGCAGCGTCCAGAAAACTGAACTTTTAATTTTATGTCATTTTAATTACATGCAGAGAGCCACACGTGGACGGTGGCTACCATATTGGACAGTGCCGGTCTAGAGCTACCAGGGCTTCCTAACTGTCAGGCACTGTCCTGGGTGTGTCCCAGGTGTTGCCCCGTTAATTTCCTAATAACAATACATACCTAAGTGGCACGACATCAAGAGGGGGTACTACCACTGTTCCTAAGCTCACGTGCTCATTTTAAGAAGGACCCTTGTCTGTTCATGGAAAAGGGGGTGCAGAGCAGACACTGGGAGGAAAAGGAGATTGGAATTGTCCAGGTGCGGCGGGGGACGATGGTGACTTAGACTGGGGTGGCTGCAGAGAGGAGATGTGAATGGATCAGATAACACCAGGGTGAAGGAGAGATACTTATGAGAACAGCAGTAATAGCTGCCAAGCCCTGTTTTAAGCATTTTTCGTATATTATCTCATTTAATCCACATAACAACCCTAGGAGGGTTGTTGCCATTGCAACACTCATTTCATGGAGGAGAAAACTGATGCTACAGAGAAGTTAAGAGACCTTTCCAAGACCCATCAGTTAGCAAGCACAAAGATGGGAGAGAACTCCTGAAAGTCGACCTCCAGAGCCCTCTGTTTGAGGCCTAAAGTACAGTGGGAGTGAGGGGCGCGTATTCTAGGTAGAAATGCCCTCAGGGAAGAGAGAAGCCATGTACTACACACCAGAAAGTGAAAGGTCAGCAGGGCTGGCAGGTGGCCAAGATGCGATTGGAATGTCTGCAGATGCCCTGTTAAAGAATGTTTATTTTATGCTGGGGTAATGGGGAGCCATGCGTGGTTTTTGAGCTGGAGAGGGACTATGTTAGAGTTTCCATTTACAAACGTCCCTCTAGCCACTGTGAGGAGATGAGACCAGAGGCAGAAGGACCAGAGAGGGGACTAGGGCAGAGATTTGGGCCAGTGAAGATGAGGCCCGGATGGGGCTGACGGCTGAGGGAAGGAAGAAAAGTGGGAACAGGAGATCACAGAAAAGGGGCAGGACTGGCCGCAGGTGGGCAACTGCCGTATGGAAAGAGCAGCTGATAAACTTCCCCTCGGCCTCTTTCCTCCCGTCTGGGCTCCAGGTTCCCCATCTTTCCTACGCGGAAAGTTCCATCGACGGTCCGCCATTAAAATCAGGAAAGCAGACCCACCTAGGAACACGTTCAGAGCCAGTAATTACAAAGAATGCGAGGTCTGCTTTTCCCTTGAACGTCCCCCTCCCTGTTCCTACGCGACACACAGAAGCACATAAAACCACGATAGGTCGTGACCCCCGAGACGTGGGGTTCAAAGGTGGGTCAGGCACCTCGACTCATTTATTCTCTTAAATTGCCACGATCTTAGCAACGAAAGATCCCCAAGCATTAAAAAACAGAAACACTCACATTTTAAAAACCAAGTGAAAAATACAAGACTTCAGGTCTTTGGCAGATGCAATGGGCTCCCTCTCAAGTTGGCAAAGACAAAACAAATCATTAGTCCAAAGATACAAGTAGAGGGACAGTTTTAGGTTTAAAGACAATACCGGAAGCAACCTAAATCTCCCGTGATGGGCATGAAACCTCCTATTGGAATATCTCATCGATAATCAAAAGACAGAGGCAGCTCCCTTGGACTAGGTGGGGGTGAGGGACCTTTCTCATAGGTTGTTTAAGATGAAATTTGCAATGCAAAGTGCTTGCTTAGCACAATGCCTGGCATACAGCAAGCAGTCAAATGCTGGTTAATAACATCCCGTGACTCATGGAAAACAGCAAGGTGCAGAATAATGTATAAAACACACTGCTGTTTGCAAGGGAAAGAAAGCATAGACATGTCACACGCATTGAGCACCAACTGTATGCCAGCCACTGTTGTACAAATTTTCCACGTATTACCTCACTTAATTCTCTCTACTAACCCACGACGTGGGTTCTAGTGTTAGCCTCGGCTTAAAGATAAGGAAAAGAAAGCCGAGAACAGACAAGTCTCCTCGGCTACTACAGAGCAGAGACAGGAGTTGACTCTGAGCCAAACTTGACTTTGAGGGTCCCCCATAGCATAGTCCTCACTCTGTTCCCTTAGCATCTATTCTTGGGCATCTGTAGACTATTTCTAGAAAGATTCACCTTGACACACCAGTCCCCATGGTGCCTCTGGGGACAATGACAAGCAGTCAAAGAGGAGGCTCTGGGGTGGGCAGGTCCCCCTTGCTGGGACCATTGCAGTAGGGCAGGAAGAGGGAGTTTTTACTGAATACCCTTTGATACTTTTGAATGTTTTATGGAAAGAAATAAAAATAGAAGCTGAAAGGCTCGCTGGCCCAAGTCAGGTCTCAGAGCGGGATGAGGGGGATAGAGCAACCTCCCGCCCCTCCGTGGTCCTCCCAACTTGTCTTCCGTTTCCTCTTTCGTGGGGATGAAGCAAGGCCAGAGGCCGCGTTACCGCAGGTGCTGACTGGCAGCTCGGGGTGGAAGGGGGACCCTCCTGCAGCCAGGGATAGGCGGCCTGGCTCTGCCTCCACCAAGGCAGGACCCAGGCCAGCTCTGCTCCTCCCTGGGCCTCAGTTTCCCCATCTCTTTCATTCAGAACCTCGGAAGTGCCATGGGAGTTATGGAACCATCCTTCCAAACTAGCGCCTTCCTCTGTTCCCTGAAACCAAGCGAGGCCACTGTCACTCTGTTCTCCTAAGTACCGCATCTTCACCTTGGCCTTGTTCTCGTCGGACTCGGCTGAAGACCCCGCCGTGTCTGCAGCCTAGAAGGCCCTTTCTGAATTTCTCTGTGTTGTGAAATTCGTACTCATCGCGTCTTCTTAGTCAAGGTGGAACTTTCTAGACCCAACTCAAGGGTCTCCTCCCCTGGGAACCTTCTCGGGTCCCCAGCCAGGTGGGGTGAGTATGGCTCCCGTAAACCCTGGACAGTCTTATCCCAGCCCTGGAGGTGAGAGTCTGGGATGCGGGAGACGGGGGACGAGGAGAGGGAGGAAGAAAAGGGAGACAGGAGCAAGAAGGGAGAGTTGGGGACAGAGAAAGTGGCCCCCAGGGGCAGAGATGGGGGGACGAGGGAAAAGGGCTCCTGCACCCATTCCCCTTCGAGACTCACCGTATTCTGGGCTCGGGGCTCCCGATGATCGATGGGTGATCAAAGGTCCCTCCTGCCCACAGACTGTGGTTTTTAAAGCCGCAGGGAAGACGCAGCCAGCAGGGAGGAAATGACCAGTCTTCCCTCTCTGGAGCTCTCATTGGTCTGCGCAGCGGGCCCTGCGGCCGGGCTCCCTCCGTGGGGCACACACCCTGGGGACTCTACACACCGCCTCCCAGTCAGAGAAGGGAGGCCAGGCCTCAGAAAACTGTAGAAGTTCCTGCTCCAAGAAGGGAGGAAGCTGGGTGGAAGGGGCTCCCATCCAGGCTTGGCCCCTCTCCCGGCCTTAGTTTCCCCACTTGTGGCCATAACTCTCTTTCCTTCTAGGGCCCCAAGCTTTGGGGGAAAGCTCAGGGGTCCAGTTGGCTTAAACACCCCTGGGGCCCCTGGAAAGCAGGGATTGTGGCCCCCAGCTCCCCAGCCAGGTTGCTTTGAGGCCCAGAGAGGCCAAGCATATCTGTGCAGGTGGCACAGAACTTGGGTACATTTTGCTGTTATTAATAAATCTTCCTTTTAGGGTGTCGTAGCTGGCAGGACAAGGTGCCACCAACCCCCCCTCCACTCCCCCTGCCAAGCCACAACCACGACTTGGAAACGAAGTCCGCACATCATCCCTTCCATGTTTACTCTGGGTCCTCTAGAGTCAGGCTAGAGCCTTGGGCAGGGAAGGATGCTATATTTCCTTCTTGTGGTTTCTGTAACAAATTGCCACAAAACGGATGGCTTAAAACACCAGATATTGGCCGGGTGCGGTGGCTCACGCCCTGTAATCCTAGCACTCTGGGAGGCCGAGGCAGGCGGATTCTTTGAGCTCAGGAGTTCGAAACCAGCCTGAGCAAGAGCGAGATCCCGTCTCTACTAAAAATAGAAAGAAATTAATTGGACAGCTAAAAATATATAGAAAAAAATAGCCGGGCATGGTGGCGCATGCCTGTAGTCCCAGCTACTCGGGAGTCTGAGGCAGGAGGATCGCTTGAGCCCAGGAATCTGAGGTTGCTGTGAGCTAGGATGACGCCACGGCACTCTAGCCCGGGCAACATAGTGAGACTCTGCCTCAAAAAAAAAAAAAAAAAAAAGAGAAAGTAGCAGAACAGCATGTTAATATGATTCTGTTTGTGGAGTTTTGTTTGTTTTTTTAAAACATACCTATGTATTCAAATATAAGTCTGGAAGGATCCACAAGATACTGTTAACATTGGGAAATGGGACAAGGGAGATGGGTGGGAGAGGAGGGGCACTTTTACTCTTTTACCAAATCTTACTGTACTATTTAGTAGTTGTACTGGGAATATGTTTTATTTTTAATACATTTTTTAAATTTTTTATGAAATAGGGAAGTGAGGAGGAGGATTTAGTTTCCTTGTTTATTTATTTATTTTTTGAGACAGAGTCTCCCTCTGTCCCACTGGGTAGAGTGCAGTGGCGTCAGCCTAGCTCACAGCAACCTCAAACTCTTGGGCTCAAGAGATCCTCCTGCCTCAGCCTCCTGAGTAGCTGGGACTACAGGTACGCCCGGCTAGTTTTTCCATTTTTAGTAGAGATGGGGTCTTGAACTCTTGAGCTCAAGCAATCCTCCTGCCTCAGCCTCCCAGAGTGCTAAGATTACAGGAATGAGCCACCATGCCCGGCTTATTTTTAAAATAAGTTTTTAAATGGTTAAACTGAAGTCAGATGGACTTGCATTCCAATCCAGGTTTCATAACTTACTGTTGGCCTTGGTTAATTTACTTCTCTAAGGCTCAGTTTTCTTTTCTGTAAGATGGGTATAATAATACTTGCCTCCTAAGAGTATTTTGAGATCGGCTGGGATGATATGTGGAAGGCCCCTGGCACACAGCAAGAGCTGTAAAACAGTGGAGGTCATGGTGCTTGCCGATATTGGCACGGGGGTCCTGGCTCTTCTGCCCCCCGTGTGGATGGTCTGGCCTGCTGTCTCAGCAGCTAACTGGGGTGGGTGGTCTCTGCTCCTCCTCCCTTCCCCCATGGTCCCCACCTTTCCAGTTGTAGGCGCCGGGGGCACCGAAGTACACAGTGCTCTGGGTGAAGCCGCCGCTGGTGCCCAGCTGGCACATGCCTGTCTCCAGGTAGTCGGTGTTGCTGTTGCACATCTCGTTGTGGTAGGTCTGCCAGTCATCGCTGGGGTCCAGCTCTAGGTCGTTGCCTCGCACGTAGCACTTGCCCACCATGCGCCGCTGGTCCTCCGACCCTGACCACAGCACCTGAGTGTAGCGGTGGGCACAGACCTGGGGACCCCCCCCCACAACATACGTGGCCTTGGTCAGGAGCAGGGACCCAGGGCCGGCTGTCTCCTTTGCCCTATGCCCCTCTGGCTTTGCGGGAGAGGAGCTGAAGGCGCTCCCCAGGCTTCTCTTTCTTCCCACAGTGAAACTTAAGCCCGCGTCTCCTTTCCAGAATTCAGAAATCTGCTCTGAAGGTCGGGAACACTTTTTGGAAAGGCAGTTTGGATTTGAGAATGGCTTAGAGATCTCAGGAAAGAGAAATGGGGGAAGGAGGAGGGACGGTGGGGCTCAGGTTCTTGGGTCTAAAAGAGGCTATTTACAGAGAGATTAGGAACCTGCTTCTCTGCTGTCCCGAGGGCCCTGTCTTTTCATTGAAAGGACCATTATCAAAATAATAACGATACGATAGTGACAATAATAGCAGCAGCTAACCCTTCCTGAGTGCTTAGTATATGTCAGGCACAATTCTAAGCTCTTCATGAATTAGCTGTTAAGCCTACTAACAACCCTATGGTGGAGGGACGATTATTTTTTCCATTTCGGATAAAGACACTGAAGCACAGGGAACTTAGTCACCTGCCTAAGATCTCACATCGAGAGACAGAGCATCCACACCAAGGCTGTTTGTTTCCAGACTCTCAGCTCTTAGGCGGTCCGCCGCGCCGCCTCATGGGGTAGAGTCTGTGCACAGCTTCTCGGGGCACGCTCTAGGTGCTTAATATAGATTCACTGGGCAAATCAATGGATCAGAATAAGGTGTTTTAAAACAGCCTGGGGCCAGACAAAATCCAGAAATAGACCTAGTTCTTGTTTACTTGTTTTTTGTGTCCTCTTCCTGCCGTGAACGCCACTAGCATAGCACCCGAGCTGCTCTGAGCCACTGCTAAGTTTCTAGTGTTTGGTACACAGTAGGTGCTCACTAAATACTTGTTGAATGAATGGACGGATGGGTGAGTAGATAATTGCTGAAGGATCCAGTGTCTAGAATCGCTTTAAATGGACTCCTAAACCCACAACCCTCCATAACAGGGGTCTTCAAAAGGCATCTCAGTGAACTAATGCAAACCCAGAGCTTAAAACCATGTTCAAAGGTGACAGAAATCATGGCAGTGAGGGTTATAGGGGTGGTAGTTGATTGGAAGGGGGCACAGGGAACTTTCTGGAGTGATGTAAATGTGCTATATTGTTAAAGGGTGTTGGTTACACAGATATACATACATTTGTCAAGAATTCACTGAAATTTAAAATCTGAGTATTTCACTGTATATAAATTTTATGTCAACTTAGAAAATGAAGAAAAAAGTATCCATCTGGGACCCATAAATTGAGACCCCAGGGGACACCACTGAAGAATGTGGGCGGGAGGTGACAAGTGACATCAGGGAGTGGCACCCAAACCAGAGCCGACTGAGCAGGGTCAGCAGGGCTGTGCCTCTTCCGGCAGCCAGCCTCCCAGGAAGGAGCTCCGGCCAGCGAGAGCCGCCTGAGGCCTTCTCTGCCCTTTCCTCCTTGTCATTCCCTCGGCTCATTCCCACAACGGGTGAGCACCAGCGTGGGTACGGGGAGGAAGTGGCTGAGTCAGAGAGGACACAGGCCGTGTCTGGCCTGGGAGAGCGCCAGACGCCCCCCTCCCCAGGAGCTTAGAGAGCAAGGGAGCAAGGCCAGAGATATGGACATTTGCACAGGCCCCAGAACACGCACCGAGGACCCCTCTGCTGCTCTCCGCTTTCCTCCCAGCCCCTGGGAGATGAAGGAGAGAGCTGCGTGGGGGTGGAGGCACCAATGCTGAGCACCTACTTACCAGGACTCTGCCTGCAGGGCCCTGGCTGGCCACAGTCACTCCGAGCCACATGTCCTCAATAATGTGATGATCAGGGTCACCTGTGGGCATGGAGGGATCGTGAGCCTGGGCACCTCACTCCATACCCCAGTGCCCAAAGCCTCCGGAGGGCAGGGCTTGGTCATCTTGGGCCCTCCCCCCAGCAGGGCAGCCCTCCCTGCACCCCTCCTCCAGCCCGTTATCACTGAGCTCCCAGGTCCCTCACAGTCCCACTCTCGCCAAGCTCTCTTCCCAGCTGAATGAGAAGTGACTAGAAACTGCACCTCGGATCTCCTCCACCTCCTTCTCCCTGTTTACCCATCTGCCAGGCCTCCGACCCAGCACTGGTCCCCAGCCCCTTCCCCTCACTTTTCTCTGTGATGTCCATGCGCTCACAGTCGTCCTTGTTGGCAGTGAGAGGGCACAGGTACACGGCACCGGTCCGGTTGGTGTAGCCATCGGGCACAGCAAGCTCCCGGGGGGCACCAGCCAGGAGCCTGGGGGCAGGGAGGGAGGTAGGTCCGAGCTGTGACTCCCCAAGGCCAGCTTCAAACCAAGTACAATTCAGCAGGCATTGAGAGATGCTCTGTGCCAGGTTCCAGGGCTCCAGAGACGAGTGGATCCCAGCCCCTGCCCTCAGGAGTGTCCAGTGTAGGGGAAGGCAGGCCAAGAAACAGACACTTGCAGTAAGTGCCTCATGAGAGGGAAGCAGGAAGCACACCGGCCCAGATTCAGGGGTGGGGGCAGGCATCCACAGGGGAGGTGACCAGTCTGAGTGTGAGGATGATGACTCAGGCTCGCCAGGTGAAGAAGGGCAGGAAGGGCACTTTAGGTATGACATGTATAAGGGCCAAGAAGCGAGAGCAAGCAGGGTGACTGAGGGGTCTGCAAGACCCTCAGCATAGCTGGGGTCCAGGGATGCCCAAGGGACAGGAGGGGAGGATGGGAAGGACATGGGGGAGCCGCGAATGGATTTTGGGCAAAGGTGTAAACATGCTCAGATCTGTGTTTTGGAAGGAATGCTTCGGCCTTTGAGCTGAAGGTAGACGGGAAGAGAGTAAGACTAGAGGAATCCTGGCACAGGGTTCAAATTTTGGGGGTCCAAAGGGAGGAGAACTTGTGAGGGGGTGGGATGGGTTGTCGTAGAAGCCTGGGTTCTTCCTCCTGAAGCCATCTGAGGACTTAGATCTTGGAGGCCTGGGCCCCTAAGTGACCCGGGTGATGTCCAATACCTCCCCGCT
>CAUYSK010025216.1:0-75047 GCA_963575035.1 Avahi laniger | reverse complement strand
AGAATGAAAAACAAACGACATACGTGCTCACCATTAAATCGGTACTAATCAATCAGCACTTACGCACACATATGGAAGTAACATTCAGCGAGGATCAGGCAGGTGGGCGGGGAGGAGGGGACGGGTAAGTTCACACCTAAGGGTGTGGTGCGCACTATCTGGGGGATGGGCACGCTTGTAGCTTTGACCCGGGTGGCGCAAAGGCGATATATGTGACAAAAGCGTTTGTACTCCTGTAATACTTTGATAATTATAATAGTAAAAATCCCCTGAACTGGGCAGGGACCATGTCGCCTCCCTCTGAGGTCCAAGCACATGCGTTGGCTCAGAGCATGTGCCCAAGCAAATTGCTGCAGAAGATCTTACCCTAGTGGTGAGAGAGAACACACGCGTGTGCACACACATGCATTAGCTGACCATGGACCCCAGCGAGCTGTAGTTGCCAAATGAAGGTCCAGACAGACCCGAGCTTGGGGCGTGCTGGAGTCAGTGCAGTGTCAAGGCTCGTTACAACAGGGCTTTATGATATAATCTCATTTCAGTTGATAATTCGGGGATGATTTCACACACCAGGAGCAGCAGCCTCTATTGTGTTACTTGGACCGATTTCCATGTACACAGCAGATGCTCATTTGCCTAAGCGGGGAAACCGCGGCGCTGCCGCCCGAGGAGGGAGGGAAGCAGAGGAAGGCGTCAAGTGCCGCAGACCCGACTGGAACTGCCTTTGTGTCGCTGGAGGCTGGGCTCGCCCTTCTTTTAAATTCCCTTCTCTAAAACAATACAGCACAGCATCACACAGACTCGGGGTGTAGAGACGCTTAAATATCAAACACGAGTTCTCTATTGCATGTTTATTAAACACTGCCAGCTTATGGGGAGGCAGAATCGCTTCTCATAAACACTGAAGCTGGCAGACACACTTTTCTGGCAATAATCTATGAAAAACTCTTCTTGCTTCCTCGTTCATTCTCACCACAGCAGGAGCTGAATGGAGCGAGTGTGTGGCTCCCTGGGGGTGTCTGCAATTGACACTGACGCCGGCAAGGGAGTGAAAACAGAGGAATGGCATTAGAAAGCAGACGAATATCTGAAACCAGAATGTGTCAAAGGAAATCTGGATGAAGCTCCCAGCCCTGCACTGCCTGCCTGCGAGGGAACCAGGCCGAGTAAAGGAAGCAAAAAAAAGAGGCATCCGCGTGAATGGACGTCATTTGGGTTGCAAGTCCTTTAGGGCCACTGACACAAGTCCCAAGGACTGACTGATGTCTGAAATTTCCATGACTAGTCACTCTTTCAGACAGATCATACTCACAAAATCAACAGTTTATTTATAGAACTTAAGAGGCAAGTATTAACGGATCAACACATAAGTGCATATATAAGAATAACATCTATTGGATGTTGGGCAGGGGGGAGGTGGGAGGGGGGAGGAGGGGACGGGTATATGCATACCCAAAGAGTGCAATGCGCACCACGCAATAGGATGGACATATTTGAAACTTGGACTGAAGGGAGGGAGAGGGGGCAAGAGCAACACATGTAACCTAAACATCTGTACCCCCATATTATGCTGAAATAAAAAAAAAAATCTTATATTCTCCATAATCAGAGTTCTATTAGTTGAATTTTTGTTATCATTAGAATGCATAGGGAAAAGGAAGTGATATTCAAGTTTCTATACAACATGAATATTAAAAAGTAAATGTACCAAAAAAAGCCATTTATTCCCTTCTTCAAATACACAGATATATATATGCACTGTCCTACTAAGTGCCAAATACATTTTTAATTGGAAAATATACTTATTTATTATTTTTATACTAGTGGAATAAACATCCAATCTTGATTCAATTGAACCTCTAAATTAATTGTGTAATTTCAAATAAAACCAGAAGGTACATTTACAAAGGAGAGGGGTTAATTATACTTGTCTGTCTACTTTTTGTGAAAATATAAAAATGCATTTAAAATCTCAGAAGGCAGGGTATTATTAACTCAACTGTGGGCATATCTTTAATATTTTAGTGATAAAATAGCTTATCTAAGTTAGAGAGGTAATGGAATCAACAAGATAACAGACATACAAAACTTAAATGTGTGATTCAGTGATAAGCATCTATGCTGACTATAAACATAGGAGCTTTGATGAACAAGCTAAGTACATAACTAGAAGAGATAATGCCAAACAGAAGATGAGGTATGAGAAGTGGTATTTCCTTGCATCTGGAAATATATATATATAAATAATTACCAAAGGCTATGTGATGTTAGTGTTGCTAGTATGTAGTAATGATTCTCACTGTAGGGCTATTTTTTTCTCTAAATGTTAGATATTTAAGGCAATGATTTTTGTATGCTTTTAATTTTCTACCACGTTTTTAAAATAATCTACATAATTACTGATAAAGTGATTTGCAGACTTTAATAATAAAATATCAAATGATGAATTTATACTTGTTTAATGAAAGAAGCATTACCTTTAAAGAATAAGTTGATCATAGTAGTTTACTTTATAAAATGTCATATGCTTGCTATTGCTTATGGTTATTTACAATAATATATTTTGCACTGTATTAATCTACATTTATATTCTGAACAAAAATATTCTGAACCCATGCCAGTAGATTATGTTTAGTTAGTGGATGAACAGTGATATTGATAGAAGAAATATTTATATTGTCATTTTAAAACTTCATTGTCCACATACATTTTAAATTATAACTTACTTTATAATTTTTCATAATCAAAAAGTGAACTGTCATACTTCCTTGCACTGCCATGCCCAATTTTATTGAAATGGTTCTTCCTTTTCTGTACAGCATGGTGACTATAGTAAATGACTGTATATTATATTCTTGAAAAATGCTGAGTGGATGTCAAATATTCTCACCACAAAAATAACTATGTGAAGTAATACATATTTTAATTAGCTATATTTAACTATTCCATGCTGTAAACATCTTCTGGTACATCATAAATCCACATAATTTTATCTGTCAATTTAAAATAAATAAATAAACTTGAAAAAACACAAAAATTGAACACAAAAATTGTTCTTCCAAAGCACATTATGGTCCACATACATTACCATCAATCACATCCTGCAATGACAGTAAAATGAAAGCTTTCATTTAGCATGCTCTATAATACAACAGGATCATTTAGAAATGGTCAGGTAGCAGCCCTCTCAGTTTAGAGATTGCATTGCACATTGCAGAAAGAATTGCCCCTGTTGAGATCCTGCTTACCCTTTTGCTCCTTTGAGGATACAATGCCCTTCAAATTGATGAAAGCATATCAGAAAATTGAAATTTTCATTTTTATGAGAACAAGTTTATATACGAGAATCTTTAAATCATATGCAATGACAAACTGCTTCTCACTAGGATACATGATGAAGAGAACAGCATCATTGGAAAGAAAGATAAATGGAGGCAGAGATGGAGGGAAGGAAGAAGAATGAGAAAAATGGTAACTAGCAATTTTGAATTTTTACCCAGTAAAAATAAAATTGCATGCACAAATAGATTACAAGAATGATTAAAATCTATTCTCAACGAAGATGTTGAAATGGGACCAGTAGGGTTAAACAAAGCCTTTTGGAAATTGTACTTTCATTTTCTAAAATAACTTATATTTTTGGATAAATTAAATAGCTCCGTATATGCAATGGAATTTTTAATGAAACATTTTAATTGCAGAATTTTAAATTCAAGTGGACACATTCATTTCAATATAGCTAGTCAGCAATTTAATACCTGTTTTGTGGCTCAGTTTAGCTTTCTCATTTCATGTCTGAGATTTCTTCATTACAATAAAATTATCTGTAGCTATTTTAAGCATTTATGCAAAGGGAAAAGTCTCTGCAGGTTTTGAATTTTGTTACTTAGTTTATTTTCTTTAAGTAAATGTTGTATTACAATAAAAACAGTTTGCATAAACCTCTTTCTGTAATCTGAACTCTTGGTCTATCTTGTATTCATCTGTATTCAAGGTCACACCCACTTCAGCAACAAAAGCAATCCATGTCTTTACCCCTGCCTGCTTGTGTGTCATTTTTTTAATAATATTTCATTTCCTAAAAATTTTCCATTTATCATATAATCTAAACTTTTGCAATTTTTATCATCCATATTGCCTTTTGCAAGCATTGTAGGGAAAATGAGGTTTAAGGTACATATAAGCAAATCAGAGATTGCAGTTTAATTCTTTCTAGAGTGTCAGGAAGATGTGTTTTCAGGCTGAGAAGCATTAGGTCTCTGGGTACTCAGAGCAATGTCAATGAAGGGGAATTATTCAGGAGATTACTGAAAAAGGATTAGTGGCAAAATTAGGCAGGACTGTGTGCCTCTGTACCTGCTTGATTACTCTGTACTCTCTACTGCCTGAATGACAAAGATAACCCTGTCTTTGCTCTGTGCCTTGTGATGCCATTGAGTGATTCAGAGTTCTCTTTTATACAGTAACACAGTATGATGGCTTTATGGATTTTTCTCACCAGTGCAAGAAAACTCATCAAAATAAATCATTATGTATAACCCTGGTATAGCATTGTCAGCATTTTTAAACATATAATTAGCTATCAGTTTGATAAGTTCATTTCTAAAATCAAATAAAATATCAGTCATATTTAATAGGGTTTCTCTTAATCCTGATATCTGGAAGTACTTTCTGATGGTCTACTTTTGTAGAACTGCCTGATGTCTAATTTTGAAGAATACCTTTGGATATTGTCTCCAAAAGAATGCTGGAATACATACTACCAAAAACAAGCCTCTTGCTATGTGAGATAGTAAAATGAACCTGAGATGATTGGAAAGGAAAAAAATTGGGTTAATATACTGACAGAAAATGGACAGAGCATAAGGGTCTTGCTGTCTTAATGACTGAATCAGACCAATACAGACTTCCTTTACTGCGGGAATTGGTATCAATTACTAAGATAGTTGAAACGTGTGGGTCAATTTGCCTCTTCCACGCAGTATAAAGAAGGCCCACGCGGGAAGTCGTACGAAGCAATTCATCCAAGGTACTACCAGTTAGCAACTTTCACATTAACCCATTATCCACGTCTGTACACACAAAACAGGCAATAAACAGTTAAGAACTCGTTGATTGAAATTTATGTCTCCTCCATCATTTTAAAGGCTTATATCTGTCTTGTCCTCATGGCTCTAAGAGTCTGCTGTCCTCCAGTATCACAATAGTATTCCAAGTGGGAAAAATCCAAGTGGGAATTCTAAGTGGGAAGAACAATCAAAAATAATGCATGCCTGCTGATGCACCACCCTCTCCACTACCAAATTTCATGGAGCTTTTGGGAGTGAATCACCATTCAGTGGTTTCTGCTCATGTCAGTAGTCTTATCTTTGTCTCTCAGTCACCATGATCTTTAGGGGAGTCTAGGAAATGCTTTTTGAGCTGGGCACATTGCTGCTTTCTTTCAAATTACAGGTCTTCTTTTCTCAGAAGGAAGAATGGAAAAATGGTTAGTTTCTTCCCTATAATGATAGTGAT
This sequence comes from Avahi laniger, assembly GCA_963575035.1. Taxonomy (NCBI): domain Eukaryota; kingdom Metazoa; phylum Chordata; class Mammalia; order Primates; family Indriidae; genus Avahi; species Avahi laniger. The sequence continues at coordinate 69,530 of CAUYSK010025216.1, read as the reverse complement.
GTTCAGTCAGTATTTGAATGAATAAAGTCTGAAAGTGATATGTTTAGATTATGATACTTTTTTGACTAGTATGCCATTCTGAATGACTACTTAAGTATATATTTGGGTTTATTATCTAGCTATTATTCAGAATATATAGGAATATACATTTGACACACATAAATGATAATATAATCTCAAGTCGAAGTTTTCATTTGAAACTATCATTTTTTTTCTAACTGGAATTTGTTAATTCCAGTTGCTGATTTTAATAAATTGATGCAAAAAAATGCAAACTAAATTTTTATTCAAGAAATTGGAATATTTTTCATGGAGAAAATAATATTGAATGAAAATCTGCATCTGCAATGCACAATCTTTCAATATCCTGTGTTTATAACAGTGACTTTATCTTTACATGGTATCCACACTCAGAATTGGCCTTTTAAAAAATGTTTAAATTTAGAACTGGCCTTTAAAAATAAAAATAATTTCACAAGTACCATCTTGCCTGGAAAATAATCTCATTCTGGAGAGCCTGAACCATTACAAATGTGTTTTTGGTGAGTTACAGAGATAAAGAGTACATCTAGTAGATCATTCCTTAAACATAAATAATGACCTGTATTAGTTAATCTACATCTAACATTATTAGTAAGTCTCTGTACAAAGAATATAGGATATTTTGTAAATATTTGGCCTCATTCTGTAATAAATGGAAGATAATCAGAAAAACTCAACAATTTCTATTTAAAAAATTTTCTTAATAAAATACAATATTTGTTAAATTAATATATAATATCTATTTTAAATTAAGAGCCAACATTACACCTAATGTTAAATTTTACTTGAAAACTTAGCTCTTACCTTAGTTTATTTGGTCTGCTAAACAAAGTACTACACTCTGGATAGCTTATAAATAACAGAATTTTTTTTCTTACAATTCTGGAGGCTGGGAAGTCCAAAATCAAGGTGCCTACAAATTTGGTGTCTGGTGAGGGCCTGCTTTCTGGTTCACAGGCAAAGACTTCTTGCTTTGTCCTCACATGGTAACAGAGGCAAAAGGTCTAACTTGGGCTTCTTTTGTAGGGGCACTCGTCCCATTTTTGAGGGTTCCACCCTTACTACCTAATCAACTCTCAACGGCTCTGCCTCCTGACACCATCATTTTGGGAGGGAGGATTTCAACATAGGACTTCTGGGTGGGACCATAGCAGTTCTCAGCATTGACAATATATTTGTTAACTATATTAAATTTACAATGTTAAGTTATAATTTTTAAAAAGTAAAAGACAATAGAGAATAATAAAGAATGACAGAGAATGAATAATGACAGAGAAAACAATAAGCAATGATATAAATTAAAAGCAAAAATTTCATAATATTCTGCTATTACAGCCTATCCACACATACATACACATATTAAATTCTATCCACTAGAAGTCACAACTATTTACAGTTTGGATTGGATTGAATTGAATCTCCCTATGCCTTCCTTTCTTCCTTTTTTGGTTAATTTATATAAGGATGTGTCTACCTACTTAGGTACACATGCACTTATTTAATATATACACATATAAAATTGTAATTTATGCACTAACATATTTATGTATATTTTTATCCAAATTGTCTCATACTGCACCTACAAAATATTTCTTCACCTAACAATGTAGTAAGGATAACATGTTATAGCAATACATAAAGATATTCCTCATTCTTTTCTTATTTACTCATTTATTCATATAAAGTATTCACTGAACATCAATGTCTTTTATTCAATTTTTCAGGAACTGGAGATATAGCTGTGAACAAAACAGAAAATGAACACAGGAATTGGAAGATTTTATAAAGAGAAATAGAGGAAGCCAGATCATTTCAGGTATTTTGAGTTGTAGTAGGAACTTTGGGGGTTAGCTGAATGAGGTGGAAAATCACTGGAAGATTTCAGCAGAATGTGACTCTGAAATAGCTGCTGCTTTGACAATAGCCCCGGAAGCACAAGAGTAGAAATAAGGAGACCTGTAAGTAGGAGCCAGTTGGAATGATCAGAAAAGAAGCGATCATGGATTGGACCAACGTAAAAGCAGTGGATGTGATGAGAAATGTTTAGTTCTGGGTAGATGTCGAAATTGACAGCTGCTAAGATTTGTGGACAAAGAGTAAAAACAGGAGTAAAATATCAATCCATTTTTTAAATGGATGTTAATTTTGTTTAAGGCAATTTTAGCCTAAATGGATGAATGGCCATAGTTTTGTTTATTTTTATCAGGAGGGCAAATTTTACTGATGAATATTAATATTGAGTGATAATTATAATTCTCAAATATGCAAAATGAGATTGGTCTGTCTTTTTATGTGACAGTGAAATAACATTCTAGTACAGAAGTCTTTATTTTGATGGAGACTTAAAATGAATTTTAAAGGCTTTATGTTTTGTTTTTATTCTTCTCTATGATCTGACATTTTTGAAATAGCATTGAAGTAATGAGTTACCATTTGGCAAAAGTTAAAAGTGCAAATATGGAATTCATGCTTTCAAAGAAAGGGAATTTTGAAAATTTTGTTTCTGTTTCATTTATGGAAAAAAAATCCATTTAAGTTTATATCTTCTTTGTTCAATTTTCTTAGTATATATATTCTAGTAAACCCCTCATTATTAGTAAATTCATATTAAATGCACTGTGCCAAGATCTCTTAGAATTATTTGAAAACTTTCACTGAATATTCACTTATTTACCTTATTAGTTCAAAAATTTATACATTCTTTTCTTTTTCTTGTTAAATGAGTTAACGTATATAATGAGTTATATAGAACATTCAAAGACCAAATTCTTGAGTTATTTGAGAGTGCTATTGTTTTTCTGTTTTCATGTCCTATCCATTATTTCCTGATTTAGCATTTTATTGCTTTCTTTTATTTTTCTTAGGTTTATTTTGTTTTCTCTTCTAAACTGCCTTTGCATTTATACTGCATAGCTCCACTCTTTTGCAGTAGAGAATTCTTACTTCTGATGTTTTTCCCTCTTTACAAACAAGTACTAAAAAGTGGAAATGGCACAGGCATCAATCAATCAGGAAAGGCATTTGACCAACCCAAGTGAGAACATCCCAGTGTGTAGAAGTGGATTATTAGAACTGGTTATGGCTGCATTAGTCTTTCTGCTTGGATACTCAGTGGGCATTTTGCTTATCTCTAAAGCCCAGGAAATTTTGTAAGACCTGTCTCAGGTTAATAGATCTATATATATTGCATTGTAATATGAACTCTATCAACATGTTAATTAACTCCTCAGAAGTTTACTTAACTTTTTCAAATATATTTCTTCTATTTTCTTCTTAATTGGGATCAATTATAAATGTATATTCTCCTACATTTGCCCTCTATAGCTATTTTCTCCTATTTTTAATAATTTATTTTAGATTCCATTTTTACTTTCTTTCATGTCTATGTTTTACCAATACCTATTTTATATATAATAAATATAAATATTTACTATCACTAAGAAGGCTGCCATTTTTGTACTGACTTTAATATTTCTTTAATTTCATTTCTGAGTTCCTCTATTATTTTAACTCATCTTTCCACCTATTATATCTTCCCTGAACTTTTATATCTATGCTTTGAATTCTATAATATTTAAATAAATTCTTTAATATTTTTATTTTGACTTTCAATTTCTGTAGTGTTGTATTTCTTTTTTCTTTTTCTTTTTCTGAGACAGAGTCTCACTCTTTTGCCTGGAATAGAGTGCCCTGGTGTCAGCCTAGCTCACAGCAACCTCAAACTCCTGGGCTGAAGCGATCCTCCTGCCTCAGCCTCCCGGGTAGCTGGGACTACAGGCATGTCACCATGCCCGGCTAATTTTTTCTATTTTTAGTTGTTTGGCTAATTTCTTTCTATTTTCAGTAGAGATGGGGTCTCACTCTTGCTCAGGCTGTTCTGGAACTCCTGAGCTCAAATGATCCACCCGCCTCAGCCTCCCAAAGTGCTAGGATTACAGGTGTGAGCTGCTGCGCCTGGCCTTAGTGTTGTATTTCTTGCAAATCTTTCTTCAACATTAATTTGATTGCATTTGTTTTCTTTTTTTTTTAAATAATGTACTATAATTTCCTCGATTCTGTGCTGCTTCTTTTTAGTTCATTAATAATCTTTTAATTTTGATTGACACATGGTAATAGCACATATTTATGGGGTACAATGTGATGTTTTGACACATGTATACATGATGTAATAATCAAATCAGGGTAATTACCATATCCATCATCTTAAACATTAATCGTTTCTTTGTCAAAGAACATTATTTCATTTTTACTTATCACTGACTACTACACCATGGTATATGTGCACCACATTTTCTTTATCTATTCATCCATCACTGGGTAATTAGGTTGATTTCATAACTTTGCTATTGTGAACTGTGCTGCAATAAACAGCTGAGCTCAAGTATCTTTTTGATGTAACAATTTCTTTTCCTTTAGATAGATACTCACTAGTGGGATTGCTGGATTGAGTGATAGGTCTACTTTGAGTTCTTTGAGAAATCCCCATATTGATTTCCATTGGGTTATACTAATTTACAGCTGCACCAACAGTGTATGAGTGTTTTCACTGCATCTGCAGCAACACCTATTGTTGTTTGCCTTTTTAATAAGGACCATTCTAGTTGAACTAAGATGGTATCTCATTGTGGCTGTAATTTGCATTTCTCTTATAATTAGTGATATTGAGCTATCTTTCATGTTTTTTGGACATCTGTGTGTCCTCTTTTCAAAATGTCTGTTCATGTCATTTTCCTTCTTTTTAATGGGATTGTTTGCTTATTCTTGCTGAGTTGTTTGAATTCTTTGTGGATTCTGAATATTAGTCCTTTGTTGGACACACAGTTTACAAATATTTTGTCCCATTCCGTAGGTTGTCTATTTGCTCTTTTCATCATTCCTTTTGCTATACAGAAGCTTTTTAGTTTAATTAAGTCCCATTTGTCTAGTTTTGTTTTGGTTGCATTTGCTTTTGGGGTCTTAATCATAAATTTTTTGCCTAGACCAATGTCCAGAAGAGTTTTTCTTAGGTTTTCTGCTAGGATTTTTATCGTTTCAGGTCTTACATTTAAATCTTTAATCAATCTTGAGTTGATTTTTGTAGATGGTGAGAACTAGGGATCCGGTTTCATTTTTCTGCATGTTGCTATCCAATTTTCCCAGTATCATTTGTCAAATAGAGGATCTTTTCTCCAGTGTATGTTTTTAGCTGCTTTGTCAAAGATCAGTTGATTTTAGGTATATGATTTTAAGTTTGGGTTCTCTATTCTGACCCATTGATCTATGCACCTACTTTTATACCAGTACTATACTGTTTTAGTGACTATAGCCTTGAGTATAATTTAAAGTTGGGTAATGTGATGCCTATTCTTTTTGCTTATGATAGCTTTGGCTATTTGGGCTCTTTTTGGGTTCCTTGTGGATATTAGAACATTTTGGCTTTGATTTTGGTTTCCTGCAGTAATGTGATCTTTATATGATTTCTTAGACAGTACACAGGATCAGTGTTATCAATAATTTTCTTGGTGGTTTAGGGTATGGTTATTCATTGAGACTGTGTGAAATTTTGCTGGGAACTTAGGTGCCAGCTGAGTCAGTATTCTGGTATTTTCTTTTTGCACACATTAGTATCTTTTTCTTTTTCTTTGAAGAACTCCCTTTAGCAGTTCTTGTAAGATAGACCTGGTGGTGATAAATTTTTTTCAGTTTTTGTTTGTCCTGGAAAGTTTTTATCTCTCCCTCATACCACTGTGGCCATGGATCTCTGCCTGATGCTGAGGCAGGTCCAGAATCATTGTCATAGTCACAGGCCTGGAGTTAGGGCCCAGTATTGGGTTTCATTGTGATGGGCCCAGCACTGAGTTCCAAATGAAAGTCTTTCACTTACTTTCCTCTCCTTCCCCCAGCTGAGCTGGGTAGCTCTCCATGCTGTGCTGCTTAGAGTTGTACAAGGGATAATGCAGGCAATGTGGCTCTGAGATCTCTCACCTGGTTTCCTTACATTTTGTGAAGGTATTTTTGTGCTGATTACTAGAGGATCTTATTCTGTCATTTTGCTCTACCCTTTCTCCAATAATTTTTTTATAAGACAGTTTCTATCAGATCAGCTACTGGCAGCTCTTTCAAGTGGGGAATGGAAGACATAATCTACAGTAGCTGGAATTTTTCCTAATTCTTAATGAAGTGTTTTGTGGCATTGAATTATTATGATAGAAGTGGTGTGTGTGTGTGTGAAAGAGAGAGAGAGAGAGAGAGAGAGAGAGAGAGAGAGAGAGAGAGAAAGAGAGAGAGAGTTTTAACTTTATTTCTTTCCAATTAGCAAAGATCTGAAAATATAGACTTAATATCATTCATAATTTCACTCTTTAACATGTCCTTGCCTTCAAATTACTTTCCATAAAAATGATACTTTGAGGGATTTTAGGAACTCTTACATGTTCTATTGTTATTATTTTACAAAATATAATTTTTACAAATTTTCTCAATATATTTATGCAATTTATTGCAAGATTTTATTTTTTAAAAATGAACCCTCTATTCCTTTTGAATTATCAGTTTTCTCTCTGGTCTTCTTATATTTTTGCCTTCTTTGTTTCAGGGTATCTGTTTCATGCTTCTTATGAACACAAAGTCAAACAAAGTCATTTTCAACATGTTTCTCCTTTTCCTTCCTCTCATATGGATTCTAGAGAGCTGATATATTTGAATTTCAAGCCTTTCTTTCAGGTAGAGGTGGCCATTTATCACAGTTCTTGTCATGTAATGTATGAAGAATTCTCTGTGGAAGCTTTTTCTACATGACTAAAAGAAACCACTCACTTTTTCTCGCATTCTTTCTTTCTGCCTGGATTACAAATGTTGTTCTTAGAGCTGCATTGCCACCATGAGGCCACTAGGGAAAAATGTCAAATGACAGCATTTTAGAAAAAAGAACTCTGTTCTTAGTAATTTAGGAAATGGGAAGCTGCACCTTTTTGGAAGAAAGAAGGACTGTCTTCTGACTTTTTTTGAGGCTAAAAATAGTCCTCTCTCTATTTATGCTGGTGGTTGATTGCTTTTCTGTGACCCGGAGTGGTAGAGGAGTTCACCGTTTTATGCACAGAATTTTCTGGGAACTGCTTTCTTTTCAGCTCTAAATAATTTCCTAGCCTTAAAGGAACCAGTTTTCTCAGATTCTTGAGTCTCTTTTGTGTTCTTCCTAGTACATGGGACCACTCATTGGACATAGACACCCTTCCTTTCCATGTAACCAGTATTTTTCCCATTTTCTTTATTATAACCTTCTTTCACATTTCTTTAATAAGTAGTTTCATCTCTGTTGGTCTCCTTTTCATTCTCTTTGCTGGTCATATACCTGTGTATGTGTGCATGCATGTGCCTGTGTTCCAATAAAACTTTATTGCTATTCATTATTTTGTTTTGATCTGTATTTTTATCTGGCATCATTTCCTCCTTCCTTTAACATTCTTTGTAGTGAGTGTCATTCTGCTGGAGATGAATTCTTTTAGCATCCTATGTTGTAAAAGTCTTCACTTTGTCTTTGTTGTTGAAAGATATTTTTGCTGAGTACAGAATTCTAGATCAGCAAGATTTTTTTTTTTGATATTTTGCTGCACGCTGTCATTACTTTCACTGTTTTAAAAAAGAATCCTGCCCTCACCCTCATTTTTGTTCCCCTTTATGTAATGTGTCTTTTTCCTCTGGTTGCTTTTAAGGCTTTCTATCAATGTTTTAAAGCAATTTGATTATTATGTGTCCTGATGCAATTTTTATTAAATCATTTTGTACTCGGTTTTGATGAGCTTCTTAGATCTGTGCCTTTATATTTTTCAATTAATTTGGAAATATTTTCACTATGATTTCTTCTAATAGTTTTTCCAATTAAAGGGACTCCAACCGCACATATGCAAATTTGTCTGAAGTTGTTTCCCAACTCTCTGGTACTCTTTCTTTTTTACCTTTTCTTTGATTCTTTTTAAAAATCTCTATCCTTCTTTTTGGATAGTCACTGTCTTTAATTTCAGTCTTCATATACATTTTTAAAGATCTACTTTATTTTATGGAAGTTTAAGGAGAGAGGCTATTCTTTCAGCAGTCCTAAAACTAAAAAGCCCCTTTTAATAATTGATTTTTGCTAATTCCATTATAATAACATATGAGTGAAAGAGGAGATATAAGGGAACTCTTTGCACTTTCTGTTCATTTTTTTCTGTAAACCCAAAACTTCTTTAAAAAATAAATTCTGTTAATTAAAACATTAGTCATACAAAATAGTGACTTTTAATTTTTATCAAAAGAATGCCACCAAATTATACTTTTATTGAAGGAAATCATTTATTTCATTTATTGTTTTCTTTTCCAAAACCCTATAAAATATTGTTATGCAAATAGATATAAAGAGAGAATATATCCTCCACAGTCTAGACTTGTTCTAAAATTCTAACAGACATACAGCAAATCATTTTATCTTAAAAGTCAATCAACAAGAATTAAGTCACTTCCTCCCTCATTGGGAGAAGTAAGTGGAGAGGTGAGAGACCAAGTTTGTTAGGGGATACTATGCACCTTGGAATCATAAAGACTTTTTAAAAAATTGTTTATTACAAACAGAAACAACAACAGTGGTTAAATGAATGCCTAAGATAGTATAGGTCAAATATAGGCTTGGTAACAGACCAAGAAAGGGGATCAACTGTACATAGTAGACAGCACAAATCTGGCATTAGAAGAGGTGAGCTGACAATATAGGTCTTAATGAGTTGGCAGATAAGCCATTTTTTTCAGTTATTAATAGAAGGTGATGATGGTTAGAATAGAGAGAAATATAACCACCCTAATAGCAATCACTTATACAGTGCTTACCATATGCTGAATGTTAGTTAAATACTATATATAAATTCTCAAAACATTTCCACAGTAAAGGAATTATAATAATTTTCATTTTACCGAAAAAATACAAAGTGTAAGGGATTAATTAACTCACCTGAAGTCAACAAAATTAGTCAGTGGAAGAAATGAAATTTAAACATAGGCATTCTAGCAATATTATTTAACATAAATCCAAAGAATCCAAGTAAAATTTTATAAAAAAGGAACTAGCTGAATGTAGTGAATGATATGAGAAAGTAAAAATTAGCTTGGGCTGAAGAGTAAAAATCTACCTTGCCATTAATCAGGCTGGAATTACAAAGACAAAAGATTTAAATAGATTTTCACAAAGGAAAGCATCTAAGTGGCTGTAAAACATGAACATATGAATAGAATAAATAGTCATCAGGGAAAGTGTAAAGGTTAAAATGAAAAAATATGCAGCATCAAGCATCTGCAAGCATATGAATCAGCAGAAACTCTAAGACATCACTGTTGGATGTGTGTGTTGGTAGAACCATTTTGGAAAAGAGGTAGCATCTATTAAAGCTAAACATAGCTATTTCCATGGCCAACCATTATAGTCATAGGTATATAACAAATAGAAATCTTTATACATAGTCATAAAAAGAACACACATTTTTAGGAAAGCATTATTTGTAAAACGTCTTCACTGGAAAGGACCCAACTGTGTATCAGTGTTTCAATGGATCAATGAATTAGGTTACACTCATATAATGGAATACTACACAATATAGAAAGGAACTAATTTATGCTACACACCACCACCACAAATGATTATCAAGGGCGTAATATTGAGTGAAGAAATCAGACACACAAAAATACACATTTTTTTTTCTTTTTTATGTAAAACTAAAATACAGAGGAAGTTCGGCATACTGGCCATGTTTTCGTTCTTCATCTGTGCCCTGTGGGCTGGATTTGTTCAGTTTGTGAAAATTGACATGATTTGTGTAAGTTTCTTTCTGTTTGTTATCATTTAGTTAAAAAATTATTTAAAAATAAAATGCAAAGTTAAAAAGTACATGGGAATTAAAAATGATTATTTTGTTAGAAATTTTTTTCATGGGAATACAATCTAAAATATAAAACCAAAAAAGCGATGCCATAACCCTTTGAGGTAGCCTATGCAATGTACTTATGAGCAAATGATGGCTTGACAAAATTAAAATTCGAGGAGTGTGCAAAAGGACAGCACAGCTTGTAAATAGCTTTACTGAAACTACATGGGAGTGAATATTTATTAATTTTCCTAATCGATGTTGCCATTGGTATGAATAAGATTCACCGTGTTAGTCAAACTCAAATGCATGGGATGAATACAGAATTTTGTCATCATCTGCACACACACACTAATTAAAGGGTGTGATAACAAAGACAAGTTAAATAGGAGACATTAAAGCAAATCTCTTTGCAAAGTATTTAGTAGAATTTACTCTAAAAGAATTTTAAGTTCTTTTTAATTAAAAAATGTTTTCCATATTAATAAATAGTTTCACATGGGCAATTTAAAACACTGTGCATAAATTACCCCCAAACAACTGAAAAGACAGTTATTAATATCTCCCACAAAGAGATGTTGTGAAAATTAAATAATATAATAAATATAAAGGAGTTAAAAAATATTTAGCACATAGTACATGCTCAACAAATTAACTGTTATTAGTATTTTAACACACAGAGTCATGATAAAAAGTATAACAGAAAATTAATTGATATTACCATGGAAACATGTTTAGCATACCTTTTAGAATCAATCATAGAAGCAAATTACCATGTTAAATACAAACTGAAGAAAGCTCTTCAACAATAGACCTAGAAATCCTAGATATAACTCCAAAAGTAACCTTAAATATATATATATATATATTTGTTAAATTGAGAAAGCAAGTGACTAGAACAGCATTTTGATTATGTACAACCTATGTTACTGGACACCTGTACTTACAGTGTAGATAAGAAAAAAAGTACTAAAAAATATACATCTATGTATGACTAAATCAATTCTGTGACGAATCAGTAAAAACCTGAATTTGTTTTCTTAAAAACTTCAGTGGGAAAATTGGCATTATATAAACAAGTATCCTGTCCATTTTAAAATTTTTAACAAGTTATGTGTAATTCTGATTTATTCAGAATTCCTATTATAAAAAATTAGTGTTTTACACAGTGAAAAATTGTATTAAATTTGCGTTTTTTTACTATATAATTTGTATGTTAAAAATTTGCATATATCTGCTTAATTCAAATCATGACTTTTTTCTATAATTTTCAAATATTCTAAAATATACTGAAAATTTAAATGTCTATTCCTAAGTATAAAAGCTAAATTTAATAATTTTATGATTTATTCTTAAAGAGATACTAAGCCTTTGTTGAAATAGCTGAGAATTCTTCTTATTATTTAACAAGTAAAACTTGTGAAGACAAATGTTATTAAGAACAACAACAAAAAATATCTTGGAAACAGCTTCCCCCTAGAGAAGCTCTTCTGTTTTTCGTTTTTCACTGTGCTGCTTGAACATTTAAGGAGGTGCCTGACGATCAAGGAGCTCTCTGCAGATTCTGTATTGTAGGTGCTTAATTGTCTAGGACAGTCATTTATCCATGAAATAAGGTCCTTAATGATCTGCAGCTTCAGTAGTTTTCCCAAATTGTGAAAAAATAATTGCCAATAGACCAGTGATAGCTGAAGTGTATTCAGCTGTTAATTAGGGAGCGTACAATTTCTGATTAATATCACACAATTGAAGATAACTTCCTATGGAAGACAGAAAAATGGCCCCCTAAAAGATACCTTTGTCAAATCACTGGAACTTGTGAACGTTACCTTATTTGGAAAAGAGGTCACTGCAAATGTGATTAAGTCAAGGATCCTGAGTTACGGTAATCCTAGATTCTCCAGGTTTGCCATAAATACAGTAAGTGTTCTTACAACAGAAAGGTAGGGGAGATTAGAGACAGAAAGAGAAAGAACAGAAAGAGGAGGTGGTGATACAAGGAGGAAGGGAGAGACTGGAGTGGTGAAACTGACTCAAGTTATGCTCAGTGTGCAGGCGTCACTAGAAGCTAGAAGACGGGCATGAGACAGAACTTCCCAGAATTGCTCAGTGGAGCAAAGTTCTGCCCACAGCTTGATTTCACACTTCTAGCCCCCAAACTGTGAGAGAAGAGATTTCTGCTGTTTTAAGTCATCAGTTTGTGATAATAATTTTTGCCACAGGCATAGAAAACTAATAGTCCCTAAGCATTTTAAAAGCAGAGCATATTCATTCCTAACTATCAGTTAGTTGATATTTTTATCTTCTGAATAATATTCTAGGTTTACTTTGACTTCTGTTATAGCCAATGCATCCTTAGGAAAGACATATCAGAATTGCAGAAGAAAAAAATTATCTAAAATGTGGTCAGTGAAGAATATAAGCATTCAAGGGAGTCCAGATTCTATAAGTCAAAGATATTAAAATATATAAACACAGTGAATCATATCTAAAAAATTTTAGGCAAAGAGCTGAAACTCTTATAAAACTAGAAAAAATTCATTTAAGAGAATTAATAAAATATAAATTTCTCTGCTTAATCAAAAAATAAAGCTCTGTAATTGAAATCCTAAATTCAAAAGAGATAGATTTTTGGTATTTTATATATGGCTAAAATGAGTTTAGTCTACATCATGCCAAATTTTCAAAAAATTATTTAGTGTCACATTTGTTTTTAATAGTACAGTTTGAGTATCCTTTATCTGAAACCCTTGGGACTAGAAGTGTTTCAGAGTTCATATTTTTTTTCAGATTTTGGAATATTTGCATATACATAATGAAATGTTTGGGGGATGAGATCTAAGTGTAAACATGAAGTTCATTTATGTTTCATATACACTTTACATATTAAATATATAGCCTGATGGTAATTTTATACTGTGAATAATATTTTGCATGGAGCAACGTTTGTGTACATGAACCATCAGAAAGCAAAGGTGCCACTTTTTCAGCCACCTATGTGAACAACCTGTGGTTGTTTGGCATAACCATCTCTTGACTTTGGATTTCTGTGCCTCCAATGAGCAAGCATTTTCTTATATTTATTTACACATATGTACTTAACAGTAAAAATTATGATATACGATTAATAAAGTGAAAAATATAATGTGTTCAGGTTAACTAAACAGCACAGTACACTACCAGAATACCCGCATCAGCTGGTGAACAACAGCAACGACAGCAGGCTTTCAGTCTCTGCCTGCAATGCTGTGTTTCGATTCAAAGGTTACTGTACACCCTATTTTTTTTAGGTGAGAATAACCATCAGAAACAGTTGAGGGACCAGAAAATAGGTCCTTTAGGGATAAGGAGGCATTCCGCTGGATGGCTTTTTACAATGTTTTTTCCAGATTCATCTGCCTCATTGACAGCTGGTTTTGTTGTTTTATTTTTGAAGTCTCTCTTTGATTTTATAAACTGATGTGATTTCTTCTTCTGTTATGAATGCACACTGTTCTAATCCTTCAAAAGGCCCATTACAAATTTTCACCAGGTCCTCTACTCTATTGGCACTTTTTCTGCAATGTTAACAACATCATCTTCATCATTACTATTATCACAATCACCTTGATTCAGAATCATTTTGGTTATTTCATCATCGGGCAATGAATGTACAACTAAAGCCTCATTATCAATGTTAACTTTTTTTGATATCCATTTCTTCTAGTTTACTAATAGACTCTAAAGGTGTATTTTTTCATATGTAAGGAGGTCAGGCATCATTTTTTTTTTGCTTGATATATAAAATCCTTCAAAATCACCATCCTGTTCATCACTATCACTGGGCATAGTTGCAGGCCAGAGGTCGTGCCAGGCATGAACAGCTGTGTCTTCAGTCACTGCGTTCCAAGCATTGGCTACAGAATGTGTGGCATCCTTCATGCTAAACTCCTTTTGCAAACCTTCCACACCGATGCCTCTGCTCACTGCTGCTAGTATGCTGTTCAGGAGAGTGTTTTTGTATTTCCTCTTCATTGATCTAAGGATACCCTGCTTACTTGGCTCAATTAATGAGGTCACATTTGAGGGAAAGCACATGGCATAAACATTATCTTTGCTGAGAATTTCAACTGGAGAGCAAGCAGAGAAGTTGCCAATGAATGACAAAATCTCACAGTAGCCATCCAGTCCAGCTTCCCTGCAGTAAGCACAAAGAGGCTGGTACAAAATGTTTGTGAAACCAACCACAAAAGATATCTCGTGATCCATACCTTTTTGTTAGCACAGTAATATACTGGTAAAAATTGACTCCTTGAAAACAGGAGGATGCAAATTTTTGTCCATCACAGCAAGTTTATACTTATATGTGCCTGGTGCGTTAGCACATCCCGGCACAGTTATTCTGCCCTTGGCAGCTTTCATTTCTGTAGAAGCTATCTCGTCAGCTGTAGTTAGTGGTTTTCTGGAGCAATCGTGCCAAGACAGTGATGTTTCATCAGCCTTATTGACTTGCTCTGGCATCAGCTTTTCATCAGTGATGACCTGATGGCATCATTGTTTCATAGTTAAGGATCAGTTTCTGCCCTTTTAAAAAACATATTGGAGATTGCATTCAGAGGACTTTCTTTCATTTCTTTGTCTTCTTATTGTAATATCAACTTGGGGATGCCTCTTCAGAGGTAAAGCCAAGTATACTTGTTAGGTCCATATACTTATCATTGAGCTAGATCCATGGGGCTCAGGGAGGAGGTGGTTTCTATGAGAGGCTTGTCCAGTTCATTGATTTGCCTGTGTTGGGGGTTTAATTTCCTACATGTATACCTTTATAAGACAGAAATGGATGTGAAATGTAGAATTTAAGACTTAAAAGCTGAGATTGTAACTTGAACACACTTAAGACTACTAATGAAAGAAACATACAATTAGAGAACATTCTTTAATGGCCAAATTATCATCTGAAGATACTTCATTATTTTACTTAGTATTCTGTGAGAGTGTTTGTGTGTGTGTGTGTGTGTGTGTGTGTGTGTGAGAGAGAGAGAGAGAGAGAGAGAGAGAGAGAGAGAAACCATAATGAAATATTGCTCATAAAGTGTTTCACGGGTAATCTCCAGGTATATAGCTGGTGTTTATTAAAGCATCAATATTATAAGACATATTCACTTAAACTTCTGCCTTGTTTTCTAGTAAACACAAAGTTAAATATTATTTTTAATTTCAGTAACAAACATCTTCCAAGTTGCCAGTTTACACATAGACGTTTCTCTCCTCCTCCTAAATGTTTCTTGGAATATCTTTTTAGAATGCAACTATCAAGTTGCTATGTGCTGCCAAAACAACCATGAAACAACAAACAACCTTGTCATTTGATGTCCCTGTGAATTCCAGACTTTCAACACAGCAGACCCTGAATTCTAGTCAGCCCTCTTTCCTCGTCTTTATCAGGTGTTTCAACTATTTCTATCGCCATCAAATCACCTTAGGTTCTCAGCGGACAAGTTCAACTCCCACATCTCACAGAGAAAAATCAGACAGGATCTCCTAGCACCCCCATACATAAAAATCTGCATCTATAACTGTTCTTACACCCCTATGTTCTACAATGGAAAAGGCCTTCTGTCTTCTCTCCACCTGTGTCAGGATCACACTCTCCCAGCCACCTGCCGGGGTTGGCCCATCAATCACTCTTTCACTCTCTACTTTAATTCTTTCTCTAGCTTCTATCCATCAGTACTTTGCTTTAGCTTTTTTCACACTTTTGCTACTTATTCATCACAATACACATTTTACTACAAAAATTTAGCCACTTTTAATCTCCACAATCCTGAAAAAAAAATAATTATTAACACATTTTATTTTGAGAAGCAGAGTTAATTCAGTCCCAAGTGTCCAAAGAGGCAGCAGGGGTGACTAATGGTGGCATTTCCAGGAGTAGTGTTTTAAGTAATAATTAAGTCAGGAATGGAAAAGAAGGAAAATTGCCCAAGATTTTTAAATGTCTGACCTGTAGGCCAAGACAAATCTATAGGAGAACGAAACCAAACAAATAAAAATCCTTATCTCTCCAAGGTCAGAAACAAGTAACTAAAAAGTGGGAAAAAAAATTATGGGTCCAAAAGGTCAGGATTTTTGTCTAAATTTTACTTTTTTTCCCTCAGCAATAAAAACTAAGTGCCCGGAGCAGAACTGGACATATAATATGTTCAGTATATATTGCCTCATGGAGTTACCTCACTGAGTAAGCAACTACAGAATTGTTAGCCAGGGTGAGTGAGATCTATCCACAGAATGGGCAACAAAGGAGGAAGATGATGAATATTGGTCAGAAGTTTGGGAACAACTGCAGCAGCAGAAACTATATCTCGTCTCTCTAACTCTTTTCTTGTAATATAGAAATTTGAGGGCTTAAGAAAACTTGTACAAAAGTTACCTGTGTTTAAATCTGAAAGAGTAAGAAAATATACATGACTTCAGTAATTAAATACAAAAGATACTCCACGATTGAATATAACTTTCTACATTGAAAAAGGAAAATGTCTATATTAAAAAAAGAAAAGCAGGCCGGGCGTGGTGGCTCACGCCTTTAATCCTAGCTCTCTGGGAGGCCGAGGCTCAAAAAAAAAAAAAAAAAAAGAAAAGTAAAATTATCTCATATTTCTTTGGCTATAACAAGGAAAACATTTTAAAATGTTAATTCCATTATTAAATATATTGTTAATATATCAAGATGTCATTTTACATGGTCAAGAAAATATATACATAGGTAGGATATCTTAAATTTTGGACATTTTAGCAACTTGGATAGAGAAGTTTTAGGAGAACTTTCTCTAAATTTTCCAGAATGTTGTATACACGGAATTATAGAATATGTTGCCTTTACAGATTCACTTATTTCATTCAATAATATGCATTAAAGATTCACCCATGTTGTTCAGATTGACAGCTCATTCCTTTTAGTTGCTGCGTTATAGTCCATTCTGTGGATGTACCACGGTTTGTTTATCTTTTCACTTATTGAAAGATATCTTTGTTGTTTTCAGTTTTTGATGATTATGAATAAAACTTCTATAAATTTCTGTGTGTGGGTTTTAGTATAGACCTAAGTTTTCAAATCAGTTGGCTAAATACTTAAAAATGTCATTGCTGAGTATGGTAAGATTGTGTTTAGCTTTATAGGAAACTGCCAAACTGTCTTTCCATATGGACCTACTATTTTACATCCTCACCAGCAACTAAATGAGAGTTCCTGTTGCTCCCACCCTTGTCACTAATTAGCATTGTCAGATTTGAGATTTTAGCCATTTTAATAGATGTATAGTGTATCTTTTTTGTGGTTTTAATTTGCATTTCCCTAATGACAAATAATATTGAGCATCTTTTCATGTGTTTAACTGTCTGTATATTTTCTTTGGTGATGTGTCTGTTCAGAACATGTGCTCATTTAATTTTTTTATTGTCGACTTTGAGTACTTTTTATAGAATAAAAAGCCACTTATCAGAATTTGAAAATATTTCCTCCTAGTCTTTTTATTATCTTTACAGAGTCTTTTGCAGAGCAGAAGATTTTAATAATCCAAATTATTACTTTTTCTTTCACAGATCACGCTTTTAGTTTTTACCTAAAAACTTATTAATGTACCCAAGGTCATATAAATTTTTTTTTTCTGTTTTCTTCTAGAAGTTTTATACTTTTGTATTTTACATTAGGTCTTAAGTTTATTTTGAATTAGGTTTTGTGGAAAGTGTATGATCTGGTCTAGATCCCTTGTTTGTCTTTGCATAAGATGTTCAAATGTTCCACCACCACTTGTTGAGGAAAACATTCCTTTCTCTATTGAATTGCCTCTGTGTTTTTGCTGAAAATAAGTTGACTCTATTTATATAAGTCTTTTTCTGGCCTTTCTATAATATCTTATTCATCAATGTGTCTATTCTTTCATCCATACCATGTTGTCTGATTATACTATCCTTATGATAATTCTTAAATTTGAATAATATATGCATCGTTACTTTTGTTAAAAGTCTAGTTCTCATATTTTTCATGTTAGCCAGAAATAAAATTCTTGTTTTTGTTTATTCATTGGATCCATGTTTTCACGTAGTCCCCGTAGGCACCTGCCTTTTTATTCCCCTTCCACACAGGTGACACCTGATGATCCCATGCTGAATGGTTAGAGCACTGTACCTGATGACAGGTACAGGTAATATTCTTTCTAATATTATTACAATCTGAACTGTTACAATCTAAATTGTCTAGCGTCATGTTGCCTATCATAGTATATCTCCTAGAAATATTTATTTAATACACAAATATGTTACTTATTGGAATCACAGTTATTCTACCTCAGGAAAAGAATGTATCTTGCAGGTGTAGTACAGATGAGAAATGCTTATAAAGCTATTTATTTGAAAAATAAAATATTTAATGGTCTCATTATTTGTTATCCAAAGTTTTGTGGCAAATTAGCTAGCTAATAAATGAGACTGCATTAGACAGAAGATTAATTAGCATTGAAAAATAGCTTGCATTTGTGCAATTTCACATTTACATTTTACTTTAAAAAAGCATGAGGTAATTCAGGATAAGAGCCACAGAAGGATATAACACAAGATTAGGACACCTTTACTTGCATTATTTGCAAAGATATAGTTCTGTTTTATAATAGAGGATATATTAAGGACTTCTTTTGGCTTTGGACATTTATTATAAAATATTTCTTCTTTGCTTTTACAGATGTTTATTATTATTATTATTTAATTATCAGATCTTGTGAAAAATTGTCCAATTCCCATTCTGTCCATTTTGTAACATCATCAATAACTTTGGTGTCAAGTATCAGAAAAACAATAATATCAAATGGTTGTGAGCCAAGGAAATGGCCCCAGGAAATGGATTTGTGCTCTCCTGTAGTTGTAGGCTATAACAGAACCTATTTTAGGGCCTGCAAGGTAGGAGAGCTGCCAGGAGGAATACAAATAATGACTGCCACCAAAGTGACATCCACTGAATGATGCATTCTATAGAAGGGAGAGAGGTGGAATGTTAGGGACATTAAAATCATTTTTCTTGTCAGAAGTAAATGGTGCAGTCTTCTTTGCCCTTGCCAACATATCACAGACTTTAGTTTTCAAGATATTTGTCTTCTGTGATGCTACATATAAGAAAAGTTTAGAAACATTTAAAAGTAATTACCGTCCACAGCCTGAATATATAGAGAAAAAGTGAAGTGAATTAATCGCTATAGAGATCAGTAATTAACGGCTCATATTAACCACTACATAAAAGCAAGTCTTTATCAGGCTTTAAACTTTAGTTTAGGCTCCAAACTTCACTGTTGGATTTAACCTACTAAAACTGATTTTCCATATCCTCTGTTTTAACCAGCATGAAGAACACATCCAAGTCACTCAGTGCCATGGATATTGCCAAGATCAAACAGAATTCAGCAAGAGTAAAATTGTGTGTAATGCCAGTGGCCATTTTAACAGTCTTCCAAAAAGTGCTTTTTCAATAAATGAATTGATAAGGATCAATACAAGCCTAATATTTCTTTCATATTTTGTAGATATCTAATGAACCACACATAGCAAACTTTAGTAAAAAATTTGAGCACATCTTCAATCCATTTCCTTTTGTGATGAGAGAAAGTTGTGACAATCTCTTCCAGACATTTTACTGGTACTTGTCATGATCAGCCATCATTTAAAAAATGCGTTGATTGTTTTTTACCCCCAGAAGAAAATTGTACTTTACTTTCATGTTTTCTCTGCTTTATATTCTTGGAAGTATTAGGAAATGTCATATTAGTTGTAAACTTTTTTCAAAATATTTAAAAAAGAGAATTTTTACAATGGACATAAGTGGGTATATGTGCAGAAATAATACATATTTATATGTTCTAAATAAGAAGATTATAGTGTAAATAAAATACTCTATTTCCAATTTTCCAGTCCCATTAATATGTGCTATTTTCATCATTTGTGGCATGATTTTACAACACCTACATGATTCTATCCAAGGTCAAGGTGACAGCACATGCAATGTCTGGAAAGGGCTCATTCTCTGCTTCCAAGTTTGGACCTTGTTGTTGTGTTCTCTGGAGGGGACAACACTGTGTGCTCACATGGTAGAAAGGATGGAAAAATCAGGAGCTCTCTGAAGCCTCTTTTATAAGGACATCAATCCTACCCCCAAGAGCAAAGCCCTCCTGACTGAATCAAGTCCCTAAAGGCCCCACCTCTTCATACCATCCACAATGGAGATTAAGTTTCTACATGAACATTGGAGGTTGGAGGGACATAAATATTCAACTATAGTAGTTATTCTTTCTAACTACAGGGGTGAAATAGTTCATAAACATTTAAAAGAAAATTAATCATTCAGATGGGGAAACTTTATACAGAGGTTTTCATTACTGTTTATTATAATGGAAAATATGAAAATAATTATTAAAGAATATGGAGATTGCATATCTATATTATGGGTTTTTTCCATCATTAAAAGTGTATATGTGAAACAATTACAAAACAGAAAAATGCTATTTTACAATATTAAAGTAAACAAGCAGACTTCAAATGATTGTACTTTTATTCTTAATTACAAAAACCTATTATAATATGTAGTTTATACATATAATATATATACATTTTGTGTCTATCTCTTTAGAGTATTTGATGATTTTTTTTCATATTTTCCAGATGTATAACTATAACTTGTTGTAGTGAACATAAAAATACATGCTTGTTGTGAAAAAAAACATGAACTAGGAGTAATATATAAAAGTCCTAAGGAAATGTTTACTTTGTAATATTAAAGTTAAGAGGCAGTATTTGAATTATTTAAATGTAGTTATTAAATTAATATGACTAATTTATGCTAACATGTCCTAAATTATATGTTGATATGGGCTAAAATAAATATTTTTGACACAGTGTAAGGAAACTTCAAAATCATTGTAACTATCTAAGTACGATCTTTGACAAATCAGACGACAATTATACACTGGGTAAAAGAAGCCCTATTCAATCAGTGGTGCTGGGGTAATGGGATAGCCATTGGGCTGCACCCAAATTTTGTACATAAAAAAAGGAAAGGATTTTTTTTTAAAATTAGAGTCAAGAAATACAAAAGTTCAATGTACTGTTTGTAAATTACAATTTATACAATGGCCTTTTTTGTACTTTTGTACGTTCTGCAGATAGCGTATCTTGCAGAAGCCAAAGCGATCCATTTAAAACAATGCTCAAAACGTTCAGGTTCTTCCTGTCAATCTTAGACCAAATTTCAAATTCCTTAACCATGACCTACAAGGACTTCTATGAAATGCCTCCTACTGAACTCTGCTGCTTCTGTCATCTATTTCCCTTGCTACACTCTTGTCCTCCTGGCCCTTCTGGTCTCCATGAAAGAATCATTCTTGTTCTTGCCTCACAGCGTTTGGACTTACTATGTCCTGGCATGTTTTCTTCCAGATTGTTGTGTAGTTCTCTAACTTCATGTGCATCTTGGTTCAAACAGCACCTATTTAGAGAGGCTCCCCTTGGCCACCCTACCTAAAAGAGCCATCCTCATTATCCACCTCCATCCTCTCAGCCTTTTCGTCCTAGCACTTTTCACTAGCTATTCGCAAGTATACGAAGTCAGTCTGTTCAGAAAGTATGCAGCCATTGTTAATATAATATATAACATTACATGGCTGGATACTTTCTGGACAGACCTCATATATATTTGCAGTGTTTTTGTCCTCTGCTTCTCCTTGATTATCATGTAAGTTCCATGAGGGTGAGTATAAGGTTTGTTTGGTCGATAAAGCAGGCAGTTAAAAAATAAATTACTTAATATTGATTTTAATTTTTATCAATTTTTGTATTTTAGTGGTAGACTGACACTATTAACCTACTCCAGGAGTATATCTTCAGACAATTCTTCATATTATTTTTACTTGCTAGGTTAGTAATAAATACATTGGCAAATAAGAATTCTAGAATTTGTAAATATAATACTATGTTGAGTTTTCCTTATGTCATTAACTATTCAGCTATATTTTATAGTGTGTTTTTCTAAAAGCCTATGTTTTAACATGTCTTATCAATTATAAAAATGACTGAAAATATAATAATTATCTCATTAATTGAATTATTCAAGACTGTTTAAATCAGTCAAATCCCTAGAAACTGTAATTTCATACATAAGTTAAGCTAAATTACATTATGTTTTGTTTAACAGAGCTGAGTGTTTGGTGATCTCAGTCAATTATGACTGCCAATTGTAAACATTGATTAAAAGTGGGTCTGATATTTTGGAGTAATTCTTTTCCAACATTTCTTGCTTCTTCAAATGTCTTTGAATTCTCAAATTTGAATTTTCAGTTCTGTTATTTCAATAGTCCAAATTTAAATTATTAAAAGGTTAGTATTATAGAAGTATACATATATATATTTATTCTGAGATATAAAAATATTTAAATATGAAGTAATATCTATATTATAAAGTGTACTGTACTATTTTAACAAAGTCAGAATCAATGTCAATTTATTTCTTTAAGGTAATTATGTTTTAAAAAGGCACACAAGTCACTCAGAAGAATTATTTAAGCTAAGCTATTCATATAAATAATAATATTAACATAAAATACAGACATCAAAAGGTTACATTGCCTACCTAATGGAAAGAACTAATTATTAGTACCAATTTGAAATATAGTACCTAAATTATAGTGAAGCTTTCTATTGAATTTTAAATAAAATATTTCTCATAACGAAATCAACACAAAATTTTAAAAGATAATTTGACCTATATCTGGCAATCCTCTGTATACACGAGGGCAAGCAATGAATGGATGAAGACAGTCATAAACTGATTTATCCATTCTTGTTTCTTCCATTGTAAAGTTTCCATTGAATTAATTTCTTGAAGTACCATTGTGTAATTAATACTCCATAATTAATACTCTAATCAATGACCATGACATCACAAAGAAAAAGATTAACATTTTCAAATAAACATTATTTGGTTTCTAGTATCTATTATCTTTTAAAATATATAAATCAACAAATGCAAACAAATCAACTTATGATATTTAATCCATATTTTTGAAAAAAATCTTCCACCATGTCCTAGAGAGGACAACAAGGTTTAAACGAAAGATCTATGAACTTTACCTGGGTAGATCCCATACTTAATATTGGCTGTTGACTGCTTTGTGCATCATGTTTTCCCACTCCTAAATGGAAGTTTCGATTGAATTTTTCTTATGCTTTGGGTGTGTGGGAGCCAGAAACCCTATTTCTTTAATTCACAAGTCTTTACATCAAGCGTAAGTGTAACAAAGGAAAGAATCTTTTTTTCGTTTGCATCTGGATCTAATTCAGCTTATAATTTTCTGGGTAATAAACCTGAGCCTGACACCATATTTGCATGAGACTATTATTTGCATGGAAGAGAACAGTGTGTATTTCATGTGAGAGGAAACAAATTAGCTGTCAATGGAAAGGATGTTGCTACTTAAAAATTTAGCAAGTACTGGGTACATTTCTCATTAAGAGGTGAAAATCCCCACCCTCCCTTCAATCCTCACCCCACCTTGAAGGTGGATAGTAGGCTTGTGCCTTCTTTGACAATGAAAATTATATGATACGACTTCCAATGCTACCTAATAAAAGGCCATTAAGTTTCTGTCATTTTTAGCTAGAAAGCTCCTTCTTGGAGCCTTGAGTCACCTACCATGAAGATGTCAATGGCACATGGAGAGGCCACAAGTAGGCATCCTGGCAGACAATCCCAGCCAAATCTATCCTTTGTTTCATAATTTTTTACTGGATGCTAGACAATATTAATTTCACATTGTTGAGTTCTGGCAGGCAGTTAAGTTCCTGTGGAGTACCTTAATCCTTTCAAGGCTTCTTGTAAACTTTCTGTGGATAGGCATGAATTAGCTATTTCCTTAGGCCAAGTTTAGCCTTAAGACTGCAGTTTTTTTTTGGATCCCTACTGAATGCTACAAGTGTTCAATGAGGATTCTACTTTCTGGCTATTCCAATCTTGAAAGTCTCCTAGTCCTGTGTGAGTCTTAGGAAATATCAATTTACAATTCTCCTATTATTCTTCGTTTGGCCTCATATATTTTAACTCTGTGCATGCAGGACTTAATATCAGTAGCAGACTCAAAGGGACATTTATGCAAATTTCAGTAGCTCTTTTACCACCTAACTTCCTCTACACAAGTAATCTGTCCAGCAAATTTCATGGCCTCAGCTTCTCCTAAATTCTGCCTCTTCCTCCTCAATTCAGCAAGATTGTTGGGCTCTTCTTGGGTTTTCCCTTCCTGTAGAATGGTCTGGAAAATGCTTCAAGGTATAAAATCAGATTAATTGTGGGGCTCACCTCACTTGTCTCCCTTCTCTCAGGGATCATAGTCCTGTGCTGCGTGTCTTGCAATATCTGAAAAAAGGTATTTCATATATTTTTGTCTAGTTTTAAAATTATTTACAATAGGAGTGTAAGTTCAATTACAGTTACTCCCTTGTGGATGGAAGTAGAAATTTCCCTTTGAATTTTAATAATTATCTGTGCCACAGGCATATAGGGCTGTGCATAAAGGAGAAATATCCCCCAAATATATTACAGGATTTAATAATCACAGTGGTAACATAATTTGTTAAATGTTCTTATATACAGTTTATTCTTTGTCAAATAAAAGCACCAGTAAAACCACGGAAATCAATCATCATATTATATATTACTGAAATACCCTTACAGATTCTAATCGTTTCATACATCTGACATTTTATATTTTTATGATGATATTGTGACATCTAAATATAAAATTCAAGTAGACTACATTTAAAATAAAATTTAAATTAAAAATTTATAATATAGAGTGTTGTTTGGTGTTATAAGCTCAAAGTAGGGAGAGATGATATGCTGAAGATAGTTCTTCTACTTGAAAAGCAAGTAGGTTGATAGGAAAATAAAACCATCAAAGTTTAGGTGTTTTATTTTTTTATAGGTCAAGAGATAATTTTAAACTAGCCCATGATGGCTTTGTTATTCTTTAGATTTTAAAATAATATTTCAAATCTATGCACAAATAATGTTGCTGTTCATTTTGATGTGTTTTTTAAGGTCAAATTCTTTCATATTTGCCCAAGTAGTGTTGGAAGACCTGCCAAAAATAATGCCAAATATTAATGATGTCAATATTAAGGAATTATACAAGCATTTTTTATATTTATTAGTGTGCCACAAAATAATCAGCCATATTGTCTCTGGCTATAAGACTGATTAATTTTATTGTATATTTAAAATTATAATTAGTCTCAAAAAGGTAAATATGTACTTTGCTGAATAAAGTCTTGACAATTCCCACAAGGCACTTCTCTTGTCTTTGGTTCCCACAACTGCTTTCAAAAAGTTTAATTTTTTCCTCATTTCTGGGTATCCTAATTTTTGGACCTCTATTTATCATTCCTCGATGGTTTAGTTACCTTTTATGGAACTCATTGTTGAGCTGTCACAGCCAAAAACTGAGTAACAGCTAGGAAAACCTACAAACAAACAAACAAAGACTGTGTAGCAAACCCTTAAAGCAAGTGTATCACTTAATGAGGGTGCATTGTCCATTAATCAGAGTATTTTGCTCTATATTTTGTTCTTTTGTGAAAGTAATTACGCAAGTTGGATCGCATCTACTGCTAGTGCATGGCATTCGGAAAAACAATGATAAAAGGGAATTGGGCAGTCTAAATGTAATCTATACTTTATTCTTTAAATTGGTAGCACTTTTTCTTTGGAAATCTGTATTCCAAATTTCAAACTTTAACTCTATTAGTAATGACTGTGATCTCATGAGACACAGAAGAAACAAGAAAATTGCTCTGCATTTAAACAGAAATTTTGAAGACTGACATGAAATTTGAACTGAGAAAAGTATTAGCACTTACAAAAGAAACTGTGTTTAAAATATACATTTTAGCAAAATTGTATATGCAAAAACCATGCCCACGAAATACGAGGTTCTCATCTGAGCTGGAAAGAAGAGATTTAGTTTCGGGCTTCGTAGCCAACAGACCTTTCCACGAACTTATAAATAGTTCTCTGCCTCCAGCTGCCACCAAGTCCTTCAAAATACTGGCCAGGCAATGTCATTGTCACAATTATTAGTACTACTGTTATTACTGCTAATCGGGAAATCTTTTATAATATGCTTTGATATTGATTTGTGAGCATTTCTCCGTAGATGGACTTACCAGGAGGGGCAGCGCGGGGGCCAGGCGGGTCGGTACTAGGTGTCACTTTGGGGACGCGAGCTGGGGCGTGACCCCCAACTCCCTGCGCCTTAGTGTTTTGTCACTTAAACAAGGGTGGGGGAGGGGAGACTGTAACAGTATGTGCCTCTTTGGGTTTTCCAGGAAGGTTAAATTCGTAAATGTAAATGAAGTGCTTAGAGGAGCACGTGACAAACGGCACTAGGAGCGTTTGCTGTTAAGTATTCTTATGCTGCTGCTATTATGACTGAAGATCTGACTGAGAACGACCAGAGCCCTACCGGTTCTATCACGGTGACTAATAAAGATGTCAGTGAAAGGAGGAAACGAGGAGCGTCTCCGCCGTGGCCGCGAACCCGGAGCGACGACGATCCCCGCGGAAAACCCATGCTCGCGCCCGGGCCTGGCGCGGGCAGGCGCGCGGCGCTCGATTCCCCACCCTGTCTCACCGCGCTTGGTGCGCATGCGCCGCCCGCGCCGTTACCGGTCGGTCTCTCCCGGCCGGCCGCGGCGACCCGGCGGGCTCGGGATGGGGAGCGAAGCCCCCGCGGCGGCCGCGGCGCTGTGAGGAGCAGCCGGGGGCGGCGACGGCTCGCCGGTGAGTGTCGGGAAGCGCCGACATGGGGTTCCGCAAGAAGAGCACCCGGAACCCGCCGGTCCTGAGCCAGGAGTTCATCCTGCAGAATCACGCGGACATCGTGTCCTGCGTGGGCATGTTCTTCGTGCTGGGGCTGATGTTCGAGGGCACGGCGGAGGCGTCCATCGTCTTCCTCACGCTGCAGCACGGCGTCGTGGTCCCCGCGGCGGAAGAGCACGCCGCGGGCTCCAGGTCCCTGTACCATTATGGGGCCAAAGACCTGGCCACGATTTTCTTCTACATGCTGGTGGCGATCATCCTCCACGCCACCATCCAGGAGTACGTGCTGGATAAGATCAACAGGAGGATGCAGTTCACCAAAGCGAGGCAGAACAAGTTCAACGCGTCCGGCCAGTTCAGCGTGTTCTACTTCGTCTCGTGCGTCTGGGGCGCGGTCGTGCTGGTCTCTGAGAACTGCCTGGCGGACCCCGCGCTCCTGTGGAGGGCGCAGCCCCACAGCATGATGACCTTCCAGATGAAGTTCTTCTACATCTCGCAGCTGGCTTACTGGTTCCACGCCTTTCCCGAGCTCTACTTCCAGAAAACCAAAAAACAAGACGTCCCCGGGCAGCTTGTGTACATCGGCCTCCACCTCTTCCACATCACGGGCGCTTACTTGCTGTACCTGAACCACCTGGGGCTCCTGCTTCTGGTGCTGCACTACTTCGTCGAATTGCTCTCCCACATGTGCGGCCTCTTTTATTTTAGCGACGAGAAGTACCAGAAAGGGATCTCTCTGTGGGCCATTGTGTTCATTTTGGGTAGACTGGTGACTTTAATCGTCTCTGTCCTGACTGTTGGGTTTCACCTGGCCGGATCGCATAGTCGGAATCCGGATTCCGTGACTGGAAACGTAAACGTATTGGCAGCTAAAATCGCTGTTTTGTCCTCCAGTTGCACTATCCAGGCATACATAGCATGGAACTTAATCACTCTGTGGTTTCAGAGATGGATAGAGGATTCTAATCTTCAGGCTCCATTTGTGAAGAAGAAACGGTCCCTGAGTAAAGGCAAGTCTTCTAAAAAAGGAACAGAAAATGGAGTGGAAACTTCACATAGAGTAGACTTTGCCCCAAAGCGGAAAGAGAAATCCTCATAACGAATTATAAGCTGATTGAGTCATGTCTCCAAAGCAATCTACTCTTCACCATAAGATTTCTTTCTGCACTAGAGATTTTTCTGTTCTTGAAAATCGTTTGTGCTCTTTGATTTTTGCTATTGTTCAATGTATTTTTTAAAAGACATTTGAGGGGAGGGTGATGATTATGACCAGGAAAAAAAAAAAACATTTTGGTTAAGACTAAACTACTTGTCTAAGTAGTGTCAAAGTAGTTTAGAGATCACCACCATATTTTGTTTGGATTTTTTAACTTTCAATATTTTCCTGATGATTTACTATAAGAGATAACTATAAGATTTTCTCTATCAGTGATACAATTTCTTGCTTCCACCAATCAAGGTCATGTTTTTAATGTTTTTTTTCAAGGTAAAATGGAAATACTACAATGGTGGAAGTCAAATCAGTATTCTCTGATTGTTAGTGTTTTCTTTTTTTTAAGAATTTACATTTCAGAAAAAGATTTGTAAGACCAACAAAATAATCATGTGCTTTATTTTATATGTAGTGATTGTTAGTACTACATCCCCATTTTACAAAAACAGTACTAATGGGAAACATAGAAATTTATTGCCATATATGTGAAATCAAAATATTTTTAATTTATATAAAAGTATCACTGAAGAAGTAAAAATCATTCCTGTCCATTCTAAAACACATGTAAATGGGAATTCATAAAATTAAATATTTGAAAAGGAAATCAGACTTAGTCTTTTTTATATGTTTATTAATTGACTCATAATGAGGCTTTATAATATCAGTAGCCACAGCATATTAGAAAAATATTGTTTACTCTGTAAGCTATTTTGAAAATAATGCTTAATTTATATGTATAAAAAAGAATGTTAGCTAATTACATTTGGGAAATATTTAATGCACTAACATTAAATAATTTGAAAATTAGGTGAATAGCCTTATGAAGGCTTTTGAAAAATAATTTTATAATTGTTTTTCTCCTGTCTTTAATTTGGAAAATTTATCTGTATAAAACATATTTTGGAAATTATTTATGTTCATGTATATGTATATAATTTGTATCTTATAGAAGTTAGTAGAAACAATAGGCAGTAGTGTGTATCTGTATCTCCTCTCTGTCCTCATTTTGATTTCTGTCTATAATGTGGGCATTTATATTTTTTTCAAGGAGAACATACTTTAAAAATATGCTGGGGGAAGACATTCCTATTGCTCTATATTTTCTCCTACTATGTCTCTCATCTCTCTGTTTTTGATAGCCCTCTCTTTAGTTTGGTGTAAGTAATTTAATTTTTTCAATGGTGGAGGTCCCTGAAAAATTAAATATACTTGTATCACAGACCACAGACAGAAGAGCAACTCTTGGAGAAACATTCTTTGCTATTCTTTCTGCTTTCAGAGGTAAGTATCAAAGCAACATTTCTTCTTTTTTGGCTGCAGAATCCATCATCCTACCTATTTTTTTCCCTCAGTTACCTAATACTGTAGTGTGGGTAGCACATGTTACAAGGTCCAAAATAAAATAACTCACATTGTAACCAACTATTGTGTAAATGTTAAAAAAAAAAAAAAATCAGCTTCTTACATGACTGAGTGTTTCTTGTGTCCCTTACTTTTAAAGAATTCTACCCTGTTACCTGTAACCCCACTCCTGGTAACAAATATCATTTATATACTTCATTTTCAAATATGTGCAGATCTGAATTAAACTGGTGAAAGATTTCAGGAAAATTATTTTCTCACATGACTGACGATGGCAAGAGTTAAGTCGGGGTTGGCGGTGGATATGATTAGGGCCCGGATTGATTTCACTGGGGTTTTCTTGGCTCTAGCTCCTCAGGTTGATTTTCTGCATGGCAGCAAATGACCACAATTGGTCTAGGTTTCACTGCCACAGCACTATGTGGTGGAGAAGAAGAGAAGAATCCTGATTTCTGAAATTCCCAGAGCACTGAAAATCATCTTTAGTGAACTCATTTGATATAGAGGGATACTTAGCTAATGAGTTTGTTAGGTTATATGCTTCACCTGTGTAAAAAGGCAAAGCTGCTTTCTTGTAAAACATTAGCTCATAAGAGATAGCAAGATAACTGAAAAGAAAAAAGGGGGAGGATGCTGGGTATATCTCAACTCTTCATAATAGTACTCATACTTAAGTACTGCTAGAAAGTAAACATATGCCAAATAAAGCAATATTACAAATGAAATTCAGCATAATATATATTGTCTTTTTTTAAAAATTATATTCTCAAAAAACTCAAGCTACAATAAATCTCAATGTAATGACATTGTCTCTGTCAGAGTGGACCACATGGAAACACAAATTTCCATGATTCCAGGTATTATTAAAGCAGGCATTAGTTAAACCTATGAGCTCAAGTAACTGACCAAAAACTGCAAAAGTTACTGAAATATGTCTGATATTTGAATTTAAACATTTTGCTGTCATGTGTTAGCTTCAATATTTGTCATACTTTATTCCTTAAATAAGTCAATGGGTATAGGTTTCCTAGGACAAGTTTAAAGTATAATTTTCTTTTTTAAGAAAATAATTCTGCTAGCATTTAATTATTAGTATATCCTATTTTTTTCTAAAATAGTATGAATGTATTAATCTACATATCTTGTGAGGGACAAATAAGTTTTAGGCCTCATTATTCTATTGATCAGTTTAACATTCCATTTCATTGCAGCAAGAAAATAATAACCTTGTAAATATTTCATTTACCTTTCATCAGTATTTGTTTATCTGTAGGGGGACCATGCATAGAGAATACTGTATTAACTTGGAATAGATTCAAGAAGAATAGAGTTACCATGTTAATAATTCAAAGCTTGCTTGAAGACATAAAATATTGTGATAAGCTTATAACTTGAAAAAAACGAGGGTAAAGTTTTAGAATAATTCATGTAGAGTAACAAAAGACTTTTTACCAATACTTATACACAGGAAATGTCATACTGGAACAGTTTCTTAGAGGAAGCTCTTGCGGGAATGTGGCTTGTAGAATGGGCTAGGATTGGGTCCTTGCACATTGGCAGAGAATGCCTCCCAATGAGAGCGCAGACCTTCGTAATCTGGAGAGAATAGACAGTGCTGGGAGTGTATGGTGGTAATTGATTCTTAATAACATCAAATCATATAACCAGAGAATTCACATTCTACCTCCTGGATGTCTGTGGAAATGGCAAATTTTTTTCACTGTCATCTTGAAATCAAGTCTACATCCTCTGAGAAACTACCCACACTGAATAGGACATAGTACGACCTGCCAATTACCCTTAATTTCATATAAAAATTGTCATATATTCTTCATACGAAAAATATACACTTCCAAAATATTAAATTGAAAATTTCTTATGATTAGACAGTCATACCACTGTCTAAATTTTGCCATATAAATCCCTATAAGTAAGATCTTTTTAGGCCCTCCACCGTCTCTGGCATTTTTAAGTATTCAATGAATGTAGACTAAGTCAAACATTAAGAAATCTGCCCCCGAGGTAATCACCTGCGTCTTTCTCTTTTCTGGAAGGCAACATTATGATTTGGGCTACGGCATTATGTCAGCTCATCTTTTTAATTTTGACATCCAAAAAATACATTGTGGTATAAATTGGTCACTCTAGGAGATACTTAAATAGCCGAGGAAATGACAGTGAAATACAGTATGTGGTTAAAGATTCACTTGAATTTAAAAATGAAAAGGGTTAAATTAATTTCACCGTAGTGATATGTACATCTTCTAGGCAGCCTGGAAGTGACTAGTGTCACTGTTAAGGGATGTGGCCACTCAATAATTCAGTCAAAATATCAATTTTAAACAAAGGGCACTTTAAGTCATAAAGTTAAGAAAATGCTCAATTTCAACATCATCAGCACCATTCACCAAATGAAATCATGTCAGTGTTACAGAATCCCATGGCTTGAGGGAAGTTTTTATGAACATTTAGTGGTGCCTAGCTGAGATTTCTGCTGAGCCATCACACACTGACAAGTATTTACATCCCAAAATAAATTTACTTCATTCTGTTACTGCCATCACTGCTTAATTAACTACAGAAAAGCTGCTGTCCCATTACCTCAACTTAAATAAACAAAACCAATAAATATAGGTTTGCCAAAGTTGTCAACACAAATATTGAAATGTAATTTGTAAATTTTGATACATATTTTTAAAATGTTTCCAACTATAATGATATAAATTAAGCAGAGGAAGTAATAATATGAGTATAAATAATTGTTGACAAAAGAAATTAGGATCAAGACCTTGCTGTTGCTCTTAGAACTATGTCAATTTTGGAAGAGTCTTACACATCCTAAGTCATGAATTGTATGCCACTAAAGTGACAAAGATATTTAACTATCTCAGAAAGCTGCCATGAGGGTTAATAATACATAAACATACAATGTCATAAATAGTTTTGTGTACGTGTATGTGTATACACAGTTGTTTATATATTCGTATATATGTATTCTATATCTAGGTATACAGTCTCATTTAACACACCATTTAACCTATATATATATATATATATATATGTCTTTGTGTTTATGCATGCATATATTTACACACATTTATATATTTCTCCCTATATACTTATTTATAATATTTTTCATGAACTTTATTTTTTAGGGCAATTTTAAGTTCTTAGCAAAACTGAATCAAAAGTGCTGGGAATTCTCATACCTCACACATACCTGACCTCATGCGTACACAGCCTTTCTCAATATCAACATCCCACATCCCAGTGGTACATTTGTTATAATCCAATCAACATTGACCCATCATTAGCACCTCAAGTCTGCAGCTTACATTAGGGTTCACTTGACGTACATTTTATGGATTTTGACAAGTGAATGACAACATGTATCCACTATTATAGCATCATATAGATCCATTTCATTCCCTAAAAATTCTCTGTGCTCCATCTGGTTATACCTCCTTCTCTGTAGATTTTTAAGCACTATACAAATTATGGCATTGATTTTTACCTCATGGCCAGGTAGAAGACAATAGAAAATTATAGTGAATCCATTCCCCAAATGTATGAATTTTTATAGATGAAATAAATAATGTACCTTACAAATACATATATAACTGTAATTAAATGTATAGAAATTCTCTTCTGAGTCTGCATAACAGCCCTGATTTTGAAGGGTTATTAAGTTCATTGTAATTGTGGACTTTTTTCTTACATAAATTACAGAAAATAACAAAGACATCATCTGAAAACTTTTGATATATACTAATTCTGAATATAGGTATAATACTTGAAACATTTGAAGCCATTGGTCTAGGTAAATTACATTAAGAATAAAAATTGAATTCTTATCATATTGAAAATTAAATTTCAGACCAAGTAAATGAACTGAACATTTATCTAGGAAAATAAAATAGCATCAATCATTTTAGTAGTTATGGATACTAGACAATAATCTTTTTGGTGTCAGGTAATATACATTTTACAGCATTATATTTTCATTAACTTGCACAGTATCTCTTGACAGTAGTTTCTCAGAATTTTTCGAACTCAATTAAAATATCCTTTTATTTCATTATTAAGACAAATAAGCAAACAAAACTTAGAAGAGCTTTCCTTTGATTTTTAAATATTGACTTTCCCTCCTTTTAAATCTGTCACCCTTTCTGGATTTTAAGTGTTAATTACTGATTTATTGCTTGCTTCTCACCTATCTCCTCCATCCACTTGAGGGCTGAAGTGATGCCTTTTTAAGTCACTAAAATAAAATTAGCAGGTAGCACAAGTCTACTATGGTGGCAGCACTCAATAAAAATGTGTTGACTAATGACATACTTTATGATTTGGGGCAAGCTATACATTGCTTATTGCTCCACACATATCTTACAAAAGTCAATATATGTAAATTTAATAGTTTGTTCTTAAACCATTTAAATCAAAACCCTGGCTCCAAACACTAGACTTTTATTTAGGAATGGCTGCATGTCCTGTGTGGCACCCTAATGACATTTATGCTTTGCCAAACTCTTTGAAACTTGAATGCTTTTTCTAAGAATTAAGTTAATATGTCTTCTAAATATGAAGCTCCCATTGGAATGCTCAGTATATAACTCAGACTGCTATTCTGAACGTTACATATGCATGTAAGATACAATAGTTGCTCCCCATCCTTAACAGCACGTTTGTAACACTGAAGAACCAGGACAATGATGCCGTTTGAAAAGATGCAAAAGACTGAGGGAGGGACATGTTTTTTGGTGGGAATGGAAAGCAAGATTTTTTTTGGTCAGTAATATCTGATACGCCTGTTAGACATCCTAATATACTCTTAGAGCTCAGGGGAGTGGTCAAAGCTGAAGACATAAATGTGGAAGTCATCTGTATAAATGCAATATTTAAATCATGATATTGAATGAGGTAATCTAAGGAGAGGTTATAACACAGGGAGGAGAGGAGAATTCACTGCTTAGTCTTGAGGCATCCCCACAGAAATAACGCAGGGGAGTCAGGGTCAAGAAAGGAGACTCACTAAGGACTGATGTGGGAGGAGAAAGACTCAAAGACTGTAGGTATATGGCATCACAGAACCCAAACCTGGGTGATGGCTGGTGAGGTAGACAAAACAACATGGAGAAAGGAGGAGGAGGAGGAGGAGGAGGAGGACGACCAAAGGTTAACAGTGTCACAGAACTCAAAAGAAAAGTGTATTAGAACAAGAAGATATAAATTCTGCCCAATGCTATTGAGAGTTCTTTATGATTAGAAATTTTAAAAGGCTGGACTTGGCCACAGGCAGGTCACTGGAAATATTGTGTGGTCAGTGCTAGTGGAGTGATGGGGAGGGAAGCCCTGTGGGAATGGACTGAGGAGAGGAGGCTAGGATGTGCTGTGGGATATTATAATCACTTTCTTAACGAATGTCTTTGCGAAGTGTTGGAGAGAAATGGAAAAGAGTAACGCATTCCATTATGTACTAAACACAGATGAACGTGGAGTCAAAAGAGTCTGTTTTGTTGCTGTTATCACTTTTAGGACAGGCGATATTAGAGAATATTTGTGAGTGTATTTGCATACTGAAGAAGAGCGGAGGTGGCACAGAGAGGGTGGCGCTCCCAGAGCAAGGCCACATTGCTTGAATCCACTGAAGAAGTGAGTGTATGACATGGATTTCTGATTTGAAAACAGCAGCTTCAAATTATATGAAATAAATCTTGAGTTGGACATTTTACGACAGCCTTCGCAACATCTGCATGCAACAGATTTTTGAAGGATTTTTAAATAAAGGAAATATTCTAATTTTTTCCCTCTATCCCTACTTTTCAAAAACTGCCAGTGATAGAATAGATTTTGAGGGCACCAGGTGTTCACTAGATTCTGAGCAAACAGTGGCTCTGAGCTTTTCTTTTTAATTGAAGTTTTTCTATCTTTCCACTCTACCATTGCTATGGAAACTAGACAGAACTAATGACAATTTAAAAAACAGAAAATAATCTGCTGATGTTTTTAACCAATTATCTGTGTCGATACTAATCCATAGTAAAACTTCCAAAAAGATTCTGAGATTCATTAAGACTACTTAAAATATTTGATTTTGCCACATTTTTGAAGCTGAATTTTTAATACTACTGGTTGTTAACAAAAAAGATATTTTGAATGCTATTTTTTCCATTTGAAAGTAGATGGAAAGCCTCACCTTTATACCATATATACATACTATAATACTCAAGTAAAGTAATGAAGTATGAATAGCTGACATTCAAATATATATGACATGTCTGATAAAATCATGTGGCTTGGCAGAGGCAGGGAAAAAGCATCTGAAAGATAACCACCACAACAAAAAAACATATTGGTAAGGGAAGGCTTTGGTGCACTTTTGGGAAGGTTTCTTAGGTAACTAGTAACAGTGCGTGAGAGTCACAGGTTATAGTTGGCTGCTCTAGGTAAAATGGCATGGCTGTTACTTGAACCTGCTCTAACCCTGGGGATAACAAAACTCTATGTATTGAAAGGACTGGCCTAATAAACTCTTTGGACTTAAACACTTCATCTCTAATATCTCTACAAAGGAGTATCCAATAAAGGCTGGGGAGTTATTTACCACTTTTAGAAGAAAAGTGAGTCTTAGCAGACAGGACAAATTAAGTTCGATTCCTCAAATATTTGTTGGGTGCTTAGTATATTCTAGACCTTGTGGTAAGCAGTGAGGATACAGTGATAGATAACATGCCCAGTGGCAATTTGTACATGGCAGCTACAGCTGGAGAAATAATCAGGGTGCAATATCCAGAATCTAGTTAGATGAGCAGAGAGTCAAGTGACCTTGGAAAAACAAGTGCAGTGGTGGAGCATGCATTGGCCTCTATAAGAGGTTCAATAGCAGTGTGGAGGCGAGCGGCTCTGGTGCAAGTAACATACATCCTGACTTCAGCAGAGCCTTGACTAGCTGCTCAGAAGAAAGAAGTTGAAGGGCTGGGCATTGCCTCAGTGTGAGTCCTCAGCAGCACTATGGACAGGAATGGCAGTGCTGAGGGTGCACAACAGCACAGCCAGAGTTTATAAGCTGCCCAGAGGAGCTTGCGGTCTGGGTGAAGGGTAATGGTGGACATGGCACAGCCCTCAAGGGAAACTTCTCATGGAGATCTGTAGTGCAGTGAGAATGGCCATGGAAGAGCAGCTGGGACCAACTTGGGAGGGCATATGATATTGGATACCCCAGAGACAGAGGAAACTGAAAAAGGTTAATAACTTATCAAGTCATGCTATGGGGAGTTACATCATTAATGGAATTTCCATTGGAATGATAAATCCTTAAACTGATGGGACCTGGGGGAAGACAATAAAAACAATTAATGCACTACGTTGAATCTCATGGAAACCACTTCGAAAAATACACAAAAAAATTAATTTACCAAAATATAGGAAGACTTAAAGTTTAATATTTGATTGTTTGACAGTATACTTTGCATAAAATGGATATCTGTGACTCTGCTTTTAATTTACAAATATTCTCACATTTACTATTTATTGTCAGATATCCATTTCATACTTCCTATGAAATTCTGTGACAGCTGTCTGAATTAATCTAAGGCGCCCTGTTGGGAACACCTCTTAACTATATCACTCATTATCTTTCTGCATGATAGTATTTGTGTGAGCAACTAAGTCCTTCCATAGTTCCCTTATTTGAGTGACTCTTTGGAATGTGACATTGTTAGAGAAATGTACTTGCTTCCAGCTTTAGACCTGGGAGAGAAGAACCCATCCTGGGTCAAACGAAGGTGTTAAACAGGAATAAGTTCTGGCAGGGAAATCTATAGCTAAGTGCCAACTTGTTCTTCATGGGGGCAGGGTTATCGGGATGACCTACAGCTCATTCAGCAGCAGTTTCAGTGCTGTTGGCTAGCAACACGTATCCTGTGAAGTTTTCAGAGACTGATTTGCTTCCTGGGGAGATGCTATTTATTCACATCTGTTTTCAAGGTTGTTAAGAAGAAAATCACTGGCCTTCTCACTGCCTACAGGCAGGCTTGGAGAATGACATTACCCATGCCTTTATTTTCTAAATATTGACATTTGTTGCCTAATAATGTATTCTTCTAAATTACCCTAAAAAGAAAGATACTTAGGATATATTTGGAAGTGTTTTACATAAAAAAGTAACTTCAACATTGACCGTGAAATAATTTAAAATATTTACTCTAGTTTCACAAATAGGATGTGAGGGTTGGTTGCCTTTTTAGTTATTCTATGCATCTTTAACTTAAGAAATACTTTTACCACATTACAAAACTCATAAGAAATGTTTTTCTGTATTTACATTGGTATTGGGAAATACATATTTTTTCAGAATATTTTAGTTTCTAAACTTTAATCACCTGTCAATGATTATGAAAATAGTCTTAAATTCTTAAAGTTATTTGTTTCCTCATTATTTAATTTCTGTTTTTTCCCAACTATGTTATTTTAAAATATTGAAAGAAAAGAACAAATACCAAATCCTCACTGTTATATAAGGTTTTGTTGAAATTAATCTACATATATTTATGGAATAAAATTATTCACAATTAAGACTTAATAAAGTCTCTATTTTCACTATTATTTTGGAATCTCTGTTTTATCAACTAAAAGATATATAATAAAGAAGTTAGATGTTTCATATGCTTGATGATATAAGAAAAAATAGCCTACTAAATTTAAATGGCATTGTTGGATAATTATATTCAGATTTGATATCAATCAGATGCTATAAATTATTATAATGTCAATTTTCCCAAATATATCAAAGCTTCATAGCTATTCAAGCTAGCGCTGACCTCTACTACTACATTAGAATTATGTCCATCCTTGCAATTACTATCTTATTTTAAATAATGTATTTTGAACACCATCTCCCTCACTGAACCATAAGACTATGGGAGAAACTGAAAACTTTCCTGGAACTAAATGTGGTGTCTATTTGTAAAATGTTTGTTTATTTTTCAAATTGGATAAACCTGTTATTATTTATCTGGAAATGGCATTATGTACAGGCAAGAAATGGGGCATAATTATGGCTTTAGCAGGAGAGATGTGTGATAGAATTTCTAAGAATTATTAGGGTAAATGCTCCAATGATCTCCCGTGGGAATTATTCTCTGTAATATGCATTGGCAACAGTAAACAGTTTATTGTTCATTATCTTTAGTGGGTTTAGGTCACGTGAAGCCAAATAGACTATAAACTACTTAAGCACCGAAATCTTGTGCTTCGTTATATGCATAAATTCCATTACACCTAGTATGATGACCTGTTAAAAATCACACTTAAATCATATATTTTATTGATTATACTTGAAGTTAAAGAGTAATTCAACTCTCAATTCAGCAAATATTAATGGAATGCCCACTGTGTCCAGCAGTCTAGGACCGCAGCTAAAAGGGATAAAAGTCAATTCCTCCTCTCACTGTGTTTACAGCCTAAGGGAGAAAAGAGCCTAGTTATCAAGAATATATAATACCCTACAAGGGATGTGATTGGGTGGGTTATTCATGCTGTTGCAGAGACCAGTCTAGTTTTAGTGGCTTAAGGAAATCTCCCTCAAAGATCTGATGAGTATGATGAGAACACCAGGAGATACAGGAGTTAGAAAGTTTAAACAGTAGATGCACATTTTCCAGGCAGTTAAGAGCACAGGTATAGGCCCCAAATTGAGAGAGGATATGGTCTTGGGCATTAAAATATTGTTAGAATATGGAACACAAGTGAGGGAGGAAATGAAGACTTTGAATATTATACTAAGAAGTTTGTACTTTATGTAAGATCAGTAAGTATGCATTCAAATGTTTTGCCAGGATAATGACACGATCAAGTTTTTATTTAAGGAAAATCTTTGGTAATAACAAGGAAAATGAATTGGAAAGGGTCAAAGAAAAGCCAGTCAATTCAAAGTCTCTTTCACAGAACTGTGCAGAAAGAATTATTGTCATCCATGTTGAAGCAAAAATAATAAGAGGAAGAATGAAGAGTACAGGTCTGAAAATTATTACTGTTAGGTACTGCCACCCCCAGATGCCCTGGATCCCCTCTGCCTCGGTGAATCAACTATATACTCACTTTTCTTTTCTACCTTTGGGCTACTTGTGTGATATCAGAAGTGCAGAGTAAGAGCACCTCTTTGTCTCCTAGCTTTTAAAGAGATCAGGGAAGAAGTGTTTATCTCCTTGGGCCTCCTTATTGGAAATAATGTGATTTTGTACCCTCTACTTGTGTGCAGTTTGGTTTTGATTAGGAGCAGGGTGGGGAGCTTCAAACATTTAGGTAATTGCCTCCAGTTTCTGAGTCGTTATATAATTCCCCAAGAAATACATAACCACATGTAATGTGGTTTATTATTATTATTATTTATTTTTTTACAGAACTGAAAATAGAGACAAAGCATTCTCACCACCAGTTCCTTTCCACGTCTGGCTACAAACACACACACACACACACACACACACACACACACACACACACACAAACTTACATAACTGGATATTTATTGAAAAAAATTAAATTAGCAACAACAAAAAAATGTCAATGTTAAATATTATCCTAGCAAATAATAGAGTAAAAACCCCGTTAAATCTATAGCCTAAGGTTCAAAGACTCATTTTTCCATGGGTATTATTACTTAGAAGGATTTTACTTGCTTTTTCATGCCTAACTTTGAATGGAATTTCTGAATTATTGATTCATCTACAAGAAAATTTCCTAAAATAACCATAATAATTAAGAGTATGAAATTAAGTTTCCCAAGAACAGTTTGTCTCGTACCCCTTCTACCGCACTCCCCACTCCAAGTCGCACAGGGCCGGTAATCCCTCACCTAAGCCCGTCGTGAAGAAGCATCTGGCAATTTGACGGGGAGGTAAGTCGACAGCTTCTCATCAAATATCAAGCATTACTGTGTTTCCAGTGTCAATCTGGATTTGACACGTAATTTAAGAAGTATCCTAGAGCAGGTCTACACACAGTGAAACAGGTAGCAACTGCAAAACTGATTTCATCTTCTTTAATGTTGAAAAAAAGCCTGTTGCCCAGAAGGCAGAATTATTTTCAGAAAGCAGCACTGCTCTACCTCCAGGAATACTGGCAATTCTAAAAATAAAACATTTTCACTAGTTCAAGACAGTTTATGTGGCTTAGGAGGGGAAAATTATGATGTTTAATAAGAAAATTGGATTGCTATAAATATAGAATTTCTATTGATATGATTAGTTACCCACTTGGTTAAAAGTATATTTCACCTGTGTGTGTATATATGTGTGTGTGTGTGGGTGGGTTTGTGTGCATATGGTCATTCATATATATACATGTATATAAATAAAACATAAATAGTTCATAAAAGCATTGGTTCATTGCCTTGTAGATTATTTTTTTTTATACAAAGGCAAAAGCTTTATCTACTATTAAAGACTAGAAATGACAATATATTTTGAATTTTGATTTTAGAGAAAAACAAAGACATTCTAACATACGGTAATTAGCAATAGAATCAATATTTTTCACCAGATTATCAACCTAATAAAATGTTTTGACGTTATTTAAATGTGACGAGCTCATGAAAAATAACTTTTGTTAGATACAGTGCAGGTTTTGATATATTGCTGTCCACGCATTAGATTGTATTAGGAAATGAAGGAAGCATAATATCTTTCATTATTTCTTAAATTGAAAGTTAATCCATTTATAAGATACTATGTTAAATTTAACATATGATCAAATCACTTATTTATTACCATAAAAAGATCTTGGGTAGCAACGTTTTAAGGTAGCAAATATAAGGCACTCATCCTTCTTGTGCTAGATGGTCAGTAAACTTTTCATTCTGGCCATGCCAGGGGCAGCATTTTTTAAGTTCTTAGAAACCCATGCCCTCAAAGATTGCCGATTGGCACCTGCTAGTGAGCGGCCCTCACATTTGTTATGACAGGCAGCAGTAAGGAGAGGACGTTATGTTTTCATGAGATCCTGGTGGCTTAACATGACAGCTACTAAGATTTCTCAGCAATGTCCAACTTTCTTGTTGCAAGTGGAGACAGTGTGAAGGATCATATCAAGGTAACTGGGAATCGGGGCTTTTTCCAAGCAAACTTTTGAAAACCATTTTCTTTTGTTTTGCATGCTGATGTCTTTTCTGATTATTTTTCTGACCTAGCAACTACCATCGTGATCTCCACAGCCCCCAGGCTTTCCACGTGTGTGTAGGGCCTGACTCCCTAATTAAACTCTTTTGTCTCCTGCTACTCAGTGTGGCTCTGTTTACTTTGCAGTATCCAGAAAGATGATCTCACTAAAATACATGCTACATAGACTCTTATGATCAAACTGAAGATAGCTAACTATGGTGGACCTCTAACTATGACCTGTAGTCTCCGTGTGTAACCTCGAGGTGAGGGTAACCCATTATCCAAATAAACAACGATTGATAAAACCAAAAAGCAACTACCAAAAAATAAACAAACAAACAAAAACCCTCTTCCCTAATGACCTCAATTTTATTCCTTGATAGCCCTTCTTGGCAAATTTTGTTTCATTTTAAATTGGAACACTTGAAGTGGCTTCACTCTAAATAGCAGCAGTCATAGAGAACTTATTGTGAATAACAAGTCTAGGGCTGTATGCACTATTCAAACAATGCTTTTATAATGCATTTTATTAATTTTTACTTATATCTAGTTTAAACCTCTCTAAATGGAGAAGGATTATCATTTTCCTGACTGAGACAAGACTTAAAAACATATTTTTAAAATAAAAACACTAGAATTTCCTTTTTGGAAAAATAAATCAGGGAGATCTGTCTCAAATTCAGATAAATATTTTGTCCTTTCTCCTGTAATATAAACCATTTTGAGGGCAAAGACCAGGTCTTATTTATAAACATGAACACCTGTTGCCATCTTGACCACAGAGTATAGCACAGTACTTTGCACATAAGTAAGTGTTCCCTATGTGCTTGTCATTAAAGTAATAAAGTTTAATTTTAAGGAAAGTGAGAAACAGAGAGGTTGGACAGAGCACCATACTGTGTAAACTAGAAAACCTATGTCCAGATTGTACTTACCGCATAAATGTGCTAGGCCTAGTCTGTGACATGGTAAGAATAAGAACAGAAGGACAAGACTGGGTGCGGTGGCTCACCCCTGTAATCCTAGCACTCTGGGAGGCCGAGGCAGGTGGATTGCTCAAGGTCAGGAGTTTGAGACCAGCCTGAGCAAGAGTGAGACCCTGTCTCTACTAAAAAATAGAAAGAAATGATCTGGACAACTAAAAAAATATATATATAGAAAAAATTAGCTGGGCATGGTGGCATATGCCTGTAGTCCCAGCTACTTGGGAGGCTGAGGCAGGAGGATTGCTTGAGCCCAGGAGTTTAAGGTTGCTGTGAGCTAGGCTGACGCCACGGCACTCTAGCCAGGGCAACAGAGTGAAACTCTGTCTCAAAAAAAAAAAAAAAAAAAAAAAAAAGAACAGAAGGACAAAGGCATTCTGTCTTTAATAGGAGGCAAAGGCATTCTGTCTTTAATAGGAGGCTATTAACTTTCTATTACACGTGCAGATTTGTATGGGGAAAAAGAAGCCAGTATATTTTACCTTCTTAAAATTGTCAATGTGATTCTATATTTCATAAACTTTGACGTTTGTGATAATCTTATATAGGACAGCTAGCCACTACTTATGTAATCAAATTCAAGCTTCTTAAATATTACTTCCTCTAATAAACTTGTTTTTCATATCAAATTGAATTATTCACTCTCTTCTTTGTGACCCCATTTTATATTACATCAAAACTTACCATACCTATTTTAACATTTTATTGTACTTACTTCTTTACTGAGCCCATCCTCGGAAGTGAGATACCACAAGAATGGAAAAACAAGCCCCACATATACTCGCCATCAAATTGGTAATAACTGATCAACACTGAGGTGTTCACATGGTAGTAATATTCACTGGGTGCCAGTCAGGTGGGAGGGGGTGATGGGGGTGGGTAAACTCACAACTAATGGATGCGGAGCTCACTGTATGGGGGAAGGGTACGCTTGCAGCCCTGGCTTGGGTGAGGCAAAGGCATTCTATGTAACGAAAATGTTTGTACCCCCATAATATTCTGAAATAAAAAAATAAATAAAAATAAATAAATAAGAGGATATATATATTATGTACACCATTAGAATAAGTGGCTTTATTATTTACAAACAAGCCTATGGCTGCAATAGAGCTAAGCTTTGATGGCAGAATCATGGCTATTCCTTAGGAAAAATCTGCCACAAACAGTATGAATAAACCAAGATACCAAATCTTAGCTTCCTTAAAATATCTAGATTTTACTATTTGCAGGCATATTAAACATTACATGTACTGGTTTTGAGGAAGTATGATTATGATTCAATTTTTATCAAAGTAAAATCTCTGTCAAGAAAGTATGGTATTGGCCTAATTTCAGAAACGTCCAGACTTCCTACCCTTTTATAGAAGCTATCTATATAATTATATGAATTATGACCACGGTGGCAAACTGCAAGAATTTGACATTTTAAGGGCTCTTGCTGGCACTGAATATTATTATCAGGTGCAAAAATTGAAGATATAGAAGATAAGTGATCAAGAAAGAGCAAAGTTCAAGAAGTAGAGAGAAAAGTGTAGAATCACAATCTTGAAATATGTGAATGTCTTTCTCTTTTCTATTTTTTTCATTGAAAATGAAAACAGAAGGCATCCACAATTTATAGTGTGTAAGCTGTGCACATACTAGTCTGGTCTAGTGTGAA
The DNA here is from genome assembly GCA_963575035.1 of Avahi laniger. NCBI lineage: Eukaryota > Metazoa > Chordata > Mammalia > Primates > Indriidae > Avahi > Avahi laniger. Next base: position 25,367 of record CAUYSK010025216.1, on the reverse strand, counting down.
TTAAAAGAATTCTGTCAAAAAAAAAAAAGGTATCTTTGACCAGTTTAAAGAGTCAACCATTTCAGACACTTAAAATATAAAATATTCCACATTCCATTAAATTTTAAAACATAAAATCTACAAATTTAAAATTTAATTTTAAGTAGGTTTCAAGATGCTAATTAATACTTAACTTTATTATAAGACTCATTACTAGATATTTTGTTAGAACATTTTGTGAAGTTATCTAAATTAAATTGCAATGTTATGACTTATTTAAATTTATTTTCACACGTATGGATTCTATCATAGTATAGCACTAGAATTGATTACATTTGTTACTTTAAATTTATATGCCAAAAGGAAGCAAAATTTGTTACATTCACAATGCTATCCTTTATATTTTGAAAATTCTACACTATGTCTCAGAATCCAAAATAGAAAAGAAAAATTAAAGCCAATAGCATTGTCACACCAGTCAAAATATTAACCTAATTGTGTCTTTTAAATCATATCAAACTTTTCTATATAATAAATCTTCAGAAAGTCAAAACATTCAAATATCAATATGTTCTGTATCTTGTTGCTAAATATTGATGAAGCCTGGCAAGCACAGATTATTTGATTATCAAGGATGGATATTTTTTGGTCTTCTCATCTTTGAGAAAGAAACTGTATGTCCAGATTCAGTATTTTCAATATGACAGAAATACTTCCATTATCTCCTCCCCTGAATATAGTTATTTATTGATATTTCTTAAAGATACTAAGATCTGTGCTTAAGGTCTCTCCCAGGCTGGGCAAAATAAAAGTTACAAGTAAAAATTCCATTAAGTTTAATTTTTGTTTTAATTGATGTCCATAGGAATGTGTGTATTTATAAAAAAATTTCAACAAGCTTGGAATGGTTTTTTAAAGATATTCTTAAAAATGTATGCCTAATTGACTAAATGAGCATTTCTAGCTATTACTAGTCCATAAATGAAATACTGAAATAAGTTTCATAGTGATAATAGGGCAACTTTCACATTATGTCTTAATTTATTTTAAGAATGTTTTATCTTAGAGGGGTTTCTTTCAGAAACTATCAGCAGAATCATAAAAAATAGTTAGAAGCTAAAGATTTTGTTTATTTGATGTTATTATGATGTTTAAACTCAATTAAAACTCTACATGGTTTCTGAGGATTTTCATGTTTTTAGAAGAACAGTTTAATATTTTAGAGAATGGCTCTTGTTTTCACATCAGCAATTATTCTATATTTTCTAAGTAAGGGAAATGTTCAAAATCAGGGCATAGTCTACCGTGATAAACAAAAAACCAAAAAGTATAAAGTGACTTTAGTAACATGTAGATCATCCAGGATGATTTTAAGAGACATTTTGGTGGAACAGATCTCAGACTTTAGTTTATGCTCTATTTTCAGAGCTATCGTCAGCTTTTGCATTTGAACATTTGAAACTTGGATGCCTAAGTTTAAAAACTTTCCCTAGATATCAGCTAGGGTGAACTGTGAACATTATTATTTTTTTATGATTGTGAAGTAAGTGCGGTTTTTGGTTTGAAAGCGTGATCTATTTTTAAGGAAATTATTAGTAAAACAATCCTTGTTGCTATAGATCTGTCTGATAATTTAGTTCTCACACCAGTGTGCATGTGTGTGTATGTTACACAGGGTAGTGTGTGTATGTGTACATGTATATTGCAGCTTTCTTTTAGTACAAATACAATAAATCATTTGCTATCCTGACCTGATCAAAAAATTATTCAAAATTGATCATACTTCAGGCAATTGAGCTTTTGTCGTGAATAATTTATAGTTATATAAAATATTTTCAAAATTCTCTAGCACACATTGAAATATTGTGTTGGTAAGGGGCAAGTTATTTCTACTATCCTCAGTGATGGCTAAAGTGCAATCTATACATCTCATTGGATAAACATAACTTTTCACAATGCTTAACATCTATTTTTGTTTTTTTAAAATGCCAGTTACTTTTCATACATACTTTAAAAGATATCCCTGATGATTTTGAAACACTGAAGGAAACAGACCAAAGATCAAAGTTGAGATTTGTGTATATAAAAAAGTAAAACAAAAAAATAAGAAGGATCAATTTTGTTAAATGAAAAAAATCTTTTTAATGAGTGTACATACAAATGAAGCTAGCTAATTACACTGAGGCCCTCACAATTTCATGTACTTAAAAAATTATTCCAATTATCTTTGTTGCTATTGTGAAAGGTACTGCGTCTTTGATTTGGTTCTCAGTTTGACTGTTGTTGGTGTATAGGAATGCTACTGATTTGTGTACATTGATTTTGTAACCTGAGACTTTGTTGAATTTGTTTATCCATTCCAGTAGTCTTATCGCAGAATCTTTGGGGTTTTCTAGATACAAGATCATATGGTCAGCAAGGAGAGATAGTTGGACCTCTTCTGCCCCCATTTGGATGCCCTTGATTTGCTTCTCTTGTCTGACTGCTCTGGCTAGGACTTCCAGCACTGTGTTGAATAGAAGCAGTGACAGAGGGCAACCTATACACAAGCCAAGGATCTGATGGCTAATTTTATGTATCAACTTGACTGGGTCAAGATGTGCCCAGACTAAACACTATTTCTGGGTATGAATGTGAGGGTGTTCCCAGACGAGAGATTATCATTTGAGTTGCTGGACTAAGTCAGGCACATGGCCCTCCCCAGGGTTGGTGGATCTCCTCCAATCCATTGAGAATGTGAATAGAACAAAAGGCAAAGGAAAGAAGAATTTGCCTCCTTTTTCCTACCACACTGCTTGAGCTGGTACATTTTATTTCATCTTCCGCACCTCTTGGCCTGGGATTTATATCAGCAGAAACCCTGTTTTTTAGGTCTTCAGATGTGGACTGAATTACATTATCAGTTTTCCTGGGTTTTCAGTTTGCAAATGGAAGATCATAGAACTTCTCAGCTTCCACAGCTGTGTGAACCTATGATTCTTCATAATATGTCTTTCCCTCACTCTCATGACTAATACTCGAGATTAAAACAAAGTAGAGTTTTTCGGCTTCTCGTGTATGGCTTTTCCTTCCCTCTCACGGTCTGTTTGTAAAACAATCAACTTTTTAAAATTACTGTATCTTATTTTTTATACTTCACAATTAAAAGGATAGTCTCTGCTGACTGTTGAGTTGGATTCAAATTCTGGTCTCATCATTCATTAATTACATGATTTTATGTTATTTTTCTTTTTTAAACTTTCATGTGTAAACAATGGATAATAATGGCATTTTCCTAACACAGTTACTGTGCAATTAAATGTATTACTATACATAAAGCAGTAAAAAATATTTTTGGCACATAGTATGATTGGAGCATAAATTACAATATTAATATTACATTTACAACAGCAATATGATGGTGATCATGATGTCATTATTTGACGTGCATATTTAACCTACATCCTCATTTTCTTAACATGCCATGTTACTGCTAACATGACAGAATGTGTTATTACTTTATTATTTCTATCATTACTTTATTATCATTAAACATTCCTGTAATGCTTCTGCTTAGCTGTTTATACCTAGAAGCATTTTGAAATAGAATAAGCTCATTAATATACCTGTTTAAATGAGGTGTCAAACAATATTGTTATTTTTACAGTTTCACATATAAAATAACTTAGTGATTCGTTCCACAAAACTTTACTTAACTGCAAAATAGAATGTTTTAGGTAAACATTAATATTTGACTTGGAAGTAATGACTTGTATATTTAGTGTTAGTTTTTTTATTTGATTCAGAGATAAATACATATGCAAATATGTCAAATTATCATCACTACTTTTAGATGTCTGATGGGAAGTAATAAATAAGGTAACCTATTTGAAAAGTTAAATTTTCACAAATGGTAATATGTCTTTTATATTCTGTTCTATAGGAAAAATTACTATTTTCATATATCTCTGATTTATAGATAAGCTCTTTTGATAAGTTTTATTCAGTAAAATATTTTAATAGCTTAAAGTTTCAATTTTTTTTTTCAATAAAAATTCTTATGGCTACTAAAATGTGAAAATATAGGAGATAATAGTTTTAGGGCTCTAAAAGAGAACATTTATAATTTTTCAGTTTTATTTATTTTATAATCATATTAGTTGTCATGTAAAATCAGACTTTTGAAAATTAGTAAAATAAAATATTATATAAAAATTAATTTTTAAATAGCAAGAAAAGACTGAGACAAAACTGCTGATGGAAGAGCTGTCTATCCATCAAGAGAACATTAACAGTTCCTTCTTATGTTCTACAATAAAATTTGCTGTATAGATGTGATTACATTTGAAATTATGGAAATATTTAAATGCAACTGCAAAATGTGAAAAATAGGCTTCCATTTGCTGTAATAATAAATTAGGAAGTATTGCTTTGCAAGCAAAGCCATTTGAGCAACACAGTTCATAACTATTCATGGCACCATTAGCAAATGTCTTCGCTCAAGCTGTGAGCTGCCTTATGGTACTGTTGCATTCAGCATTACTTTAAATTTAAAGGAAATACATGCAACTTGTTCTCAGTTATAATAAAATGAATCCTGACATAGAGATCCTGTGGGAAATTATACAATAATCTTACCAACATAACTAATTTTCTTTTTAGGAAATCATGATTCCCACTATACTTCTAGAATTTTCAAAAATATTGTTTAACATTACCATTTCCATGTTAAGATTTCAGGAAATTACAAAAAATATAAAACTTCATATAGAAAACTAGACATTCTGTTTGGAGGATAAATTTTTAACCTCTAAATTAAAAGTAATATAAAGTAAATATTAAACATGTTACATGTTGCTTGTTGACACTAAAAATACTTTTCTTAACAAGATTCAATTATTCTAAAATAATGACATGATTCTAGTAACCAGAATACTAGAAGTAAGTTAAATTATTCAAGCAAGAAATTTCAAGGATAAATTGACATTTGCTAATCATTAACTGATATCAAATTCCTAAGAATATTTAAGCATTGTTATGTAACACTTAACAATGGAGCAGCCTGCATTTGAATATATTCCCACCACACTTGTGCATGATGCCTTCAGAAACAGTGTATACAGTAGAAAAAAAGCTCAATATCTGTTTGAGCTTAGACAATTAATTTAAAACTAAAACATTGATTCCTCATTGTGAATAGGGCTAACGATAAAAATTTTGCATTGTAGTGAGGATTTAATTAGATAAGGACTAAAATATGTCTAGTTTAATTTTCCATATATAGTATGTTCCAAATGTTAGTGGATATATTCTATCCATTATTTTGAGATTGGTTCAGAGGGGTGGGTGTTCCAATAAGTGATATTAGAAACATCTAAAAAAATGCAGGCATATGAAAATGAAAACTATAAAATGACCAAGTAAATATTTCTTTCTTCCTGTGTTTGGCTCTGTAGCACATTAAAAAACAACAGTTAATAATTATTCATTATCGAAAGCTCTCAGGCAATATTTCTCAACAAAGAGATTGAGAAAAAGAAAAAAACAACCAAAAGATTAGGTAAATTTAAGGCCTAGAAAATGCAATTCCTGACTCTTTCTCATTATATTTGCCTAAGATGTGAGAGCAGTTTGTGTAAATTCAGACCACTGGAACTAAACACTATCAGTAATTTATCTACTTAATAATATTATACTGCTGGATTTTTTCTTTCTTGAAGATATTACACATAATGCTATTCTTCAATTTGGAATTTGAGATCAAAGTTTTAAGAAATGTATCCATGTATATATGTATATTCAGTCTCCACATATGCATGAAGTTCTTTCTGATGTGCTTAGGCAGAAGTTGGTCAACGTTTTAAGAATAGTTAATAATATATTATATTAGATAAGGGAAATTCACATGAAGTAATTACTAAGTATTATGAGACAGAATATGTCACTGTGGAAGGAAAATGTAAATGTGGGATACAATGCTGAATGCATAAAATAGAAGATGCGGGGAAATATAATTTTAGGTAAAGTAATATCCCAAGAGTAGTGCTAAAATTTAAGAAAGCACAATATAAATTTTGCAATGATAAAATTTAATGTTTTTATTTTTTTTTCCTAACAAAACATACTTTGATACAAAAGTTTTGACCAAAAATGTGATGCAATAATTCATAAGAAAAAGAAGTTTCTGAATTTCTGTCACAATTCTGTTGTAATTTTACATATGATGTTTATGTATTACTTTTATTCTCCACACATTGACTATTATCTACCTATAAGGTTAAGCAGAAACATATGGGAAACTATTAAGCAGGAGCCCATTCTACTATGTGAAGTATTACAAGAATGGAAATACAAGCACTACATGTACTCACCATCAAATTGGTTATAACTGATCAACACCCAAGTGCACATATAGTAGTAACATTCATCGGGTGTTGGGCACATGGGAGGGGGAGGAGGGGATGGGCATATTCACACCCAATGGGTGTGTGCGCACAGTTTGGGGGATGGACACGTTTGAAGCTCTGACTCGGGTGGGGCAAGGGCAATATACGAAATCTAAACATTTGTACCCCCATAATATCCTGAAATTAAAAAAAAAGCAATCATGAATCGTTCTCTACTAATGTATCCATTCTATTAATGAACCTATACTGAATTAAAAAGCCTTGTCTACCACATCAAACAATGGTCCAATAGATGAATCACTAAGTTAAACTAATCTGTTTAACGTGTGCTGGTATCTATTTTTAGAATCTCCTGTCTTCATTCACATTTCTTGTCTGATCACCTATGTAAATAAAACTGATCACCCCCTCCTTCCTGAGACACTTCTTTATGTGGCTTCCTGTACAGGACACTCCTGTTTTTTCTTTTATCTTATTGATTCCTCATCTGAGCATCTATTTTGGGGTCCCCCACACTAAGTGCCAGTGTTTGAACCATTAACCATTTGCTGGACACTGTCTCCATCTCATCCCTGACTCTCCCTTGAAGTCTATACTAGCTACATCAAATTTGGATCTGACACCTTTATGTGCATTTATAATGCACATCTCAAATTTGACATGTCCAAAATTGATCTCTTCCCCTCACTCACCCTGCCCAGGCATATTGTATTTTTTGTGCTTCCTTAAATATACTATGTCTTTTCTTCCTTTTCAAACCTTAACAGAATCTTAATACCTTTTGTACAATATTTTTACTCACATCTTTTCAGGGCTCATCTGATGACTTTATTTGGTTTTCTCGTTCAATTTTGGTTTCTCATGGAGACCTAATCTAAGTACCTATCTAAATTAGGGCTCCCTCAGATACAGCAATTCCCATGCCCTTAAGTAGCTGTGTATTTCTTTACAGCACTTTTCACTACTTGTAATCATTTATCTGATTTATGGTTCACACTCACTCAGCCCAACTAAACCGAAAGCTTCATGAGGACGGAGTCTATTTATTTATTTTATCATCATCCTATTTTAACATAATAGGTACTCCTACAATTTTTTTAATAAATTAATTTCTTCAGGTTTTTAAAAATTTTGTATATTCATTTTTATTTTACTAGTACTTTTTTGTTAGCTGATTTTTTTTTCAATTAATATACTGTAAGTAAATCTAATTGTGGTAGGCAAAATAATAGCCCCCCAAAGTTGTCTACTCTCCAGTCCAGGAACCTGTGATTACACGCTGTGATTAAGATTAAGAACCTTGAGATAGGATAATTACCCTGAACTATTCAGGTCCAATTTAATTGCATGAATCATTAAAAGATAGGACCTTCCCTGGTTGTAGTCTGAGGGAGACTTGGCTATGAAAGGATGATCATGAAGATGTTACATTAATCACTTTGAAAAGGAAGCAGGGGGACACAAGTTTAAGAACGTGGGCAGGCATTGCCTTACATTCTCCCTCAGAGCCGCCAGAAAGCAACACAGCCCTGCAGACACAACTGATTTTAACCCAATGAGACCAACATAGGACTCATACATAGATCTGTAAAATAATAAATCTGTACTCTTTAAGACACCAACCTTGTAGCAATTTCTTATAGCAACAACACAACATAAATGTGCCAATCATGTTAAACACTCTTATACAACAGTTTTATAGTCTCAGAATATTATGAATGGCTTTTAATTTTAAAATTAATTGTTCTAATTGTTTATAATTTTTCACTGTTATAAATAGTAGATATATGTCACAGAATAATGATGTCTAGATGTTTGGGTTACAATGTAAGAAAGAAGGAATAAAATAGCAAGAGAAAAGAGCTCAGATGGAAGCTAATAATGCACCCACATTTAATTGTAAATGCACAGACTGCATTTTATATATTGTATACATATCTTAAAATGAATACGATAGAATATTCCCTTTAAAGCATGCAATATGTACTGCATCAGTAGTATTAGGAATGCCACTGCTCATATTAATATTAGTAGACACTACATATTGACTATATATTTATCTCAGTTATTTTTTAAGGATTCAAATGTATTAACCCATTTATTATTGCCTAAATAACCCATGATCCAAGTACTATTATTAGTTACATTTTATGGTTGAGAAAACTAAGACTCCAAGGAATAACTTGTCCAAAGTTGCACAATTAAGCAGCGGCACCATCATGAGTCAAACTCAGGCAGTCGGGCTCCAGATTCTAAAGTCTTCATGCCTTTTTTATATCATCTCACTTGTGAACATCTCCTTAATATATTATATATGCACATATATGTATAAATGTAAGCTCTCTTGTATACTGCATAGCACTGTCACTCATAGGGCTCATTCATTCCTTCAGGAAATGCACCATGTGTTTCCCCACATGCCAGGCACTATTACAGATGTTGAGTATAAAGTGATGGGAAAGATTGTTAAAGAAAAATTATTCTGACATGTGTTAAAACAGTTAAGGAAGACTTTCCTCAAGGCTACCATAGTGAGTGCACTGCAATAAGGGAGAGGGATCCAGCTCAACTCTGAATATAGCAAAAAGACGGTTGGGATTTGTAGCCAATGGGCAGAGTGAAGAGTTTGGTGGATAGAAAATTACTAAGAGGAGACACAGGAGAGTTGGGGGTTCTTGTTAAACTGACTTAACAGGATTCTCACAAAAGGGAGGCTGGGTTTATTAGACATTGATGGTAGGGAATAAGGGATTTAATCAGATATTGAGGATGAAGGAAATTCTTCCTAAACCAGAGTAGCTGGATTCCTGCCACAACTGGGCTAGATAGGCAAGGGCAGGACCCAAAGACGAGGCTTAATTGGAAAGTGGGCTCAAGGGATATGGGAAGCCAATATTACTTATTTTCTGATGTTTCTGAAATTATTAAGCTTAACTAGGTTAAGTATGAAATGTCCAATTTCCTTAAGTACTAAATTTGACAATCAATATCTCTGACATCTCATCTTGACACTTTTTGTGTAATTTTTATTGTGAAGGTACATACTCAGGCTTTCAAACACACATTTTGGCCTGTGATTATCTTTCAAAAATTTTTTTAGAGCAATTTTTGTGAAACCATGGATAAGTCAAAAATTGGTAGCATTTTCTAATATGAGTTCCATTGTGGAACCAACGCAGTGCAGACAGCTCAAAATAGCAACAAAGTGTTTGGGAAGAATGTAGCTAATGAATGCACAGTATCTCGAGGGTTTGAGAAGTTCTGTTCAGGTGATTTTAATCTTGAAATTGAACCTGTGGGTGATCTGAGACCAAGGTAGATAATGATGAACTGAAAGCTGTAGTGGAAATGAATCCATCTCAACCTACATGTGAATTAGAGCGAGGTTTGATGTTACTATTCCAACGATATTGGAGCATTTGAAACAAATGGACAAGGTAAAGAAAGAAACTTGGATAGATGAGTTCTGCGTGAATTAACGGAGCATCAGAAGAGATATTGTCTCGGAGCTTGCCTTTCTTTGCTGTCAAGACATAAAGGCAAACCATTTCTACACCATATTCTTAGGTGTGATGAAATGGAATCTTTTTGACAATCACAAATGTTCAGTACAATAGTTGGATAAAGATGAAGTGCCAAAACACAGTCCAAAACCAAATATTCATCAAAAAAGCAAATGGTATGTGCTTGGTGGTCCAGCGCTGGTATTATCCACTACAGCTTCACAAAACCAGGTTACTCAATTACAGAGGATGTCTATTGCAACCACTTGGATGAAATGCTGAGGATGCTTTCGATGAAGCAACGGAGACTGGTCAATAGAGAGAAGCCAATTTTTTGGAAGACAACGCTCAACCGCGTGTCACACAAACAATGCTGTTGAAACTAGAGAAGCTGGATTTAGAAATGCTCTGTCATCCACCATATTCGTAAGACCTTGCACCAAGTGACTACCTCTTCTTCTAGGCTTTGGATTGCCTCTTGCAATGAAAAATATTCCATTCTCAACAAGCTGTGAAAAATGCCTTTTGCAATTTCATCACCACTCACTCTCCACACTTCTTTGCTGCTGGCTTAAACATGCTACCATTAAGATGACAAAACTGTGTCCATAGTTTGCGTGCATTCTTTGATTAACTGTACTGCTTCTTGTTTAAGATATAATAAACTACACTTAAGATTTGAAATTGGACATTTCATATTAATGACCTAAATAGTCTGAGAAAAACTATAAGAAGGCAAGTGTAGCAGCAGAAAATCTTATAAAAAAGCTGTTATAGTAACCCCTATTGCATTAGATTTGGGGTGATAACAATAGAATTAGTCAACAGCTAGTAGATAATGTATATATTTTCAAATTAGAGTCATCAAGAATTTCTGATGTATTGGATAAGTGGTATGAAAGACAGTAAGTAGTCTAGGGGCACTCCCATTGCATGAGCAACTGAAAAATTTCAGATCCCAACTGGAATTGGTAAGGTGGCATGTGGAATAGGTTTTGGAGAGAAAACATGGGTTTAGTTTTGGATATGATAAATTTAGATATCATTTCACATTCTAGAAGAGATATTAAGTAATCAGTTTGATGTATGAATATGTAATTACAGAGAGACATCTTGGCAGAGATATAAATATGTGTCAGCACGCATATTGCAGCTATGGGCTGGATGAGGTCAACTAAGGGAATGAAGAAAGAAAAACAAAGAATGAGACAAAAGGCGCCTCAACATTAAAAGATCAGGATAGTTATGGTTCCCCTGTGAGTAGTTCTCTTTAAAAGACAGGGAGGAGGTGGGATGCCAGGCTTGGTCCAGAGACTTTTCTTGTTGGGTGTGGCCCTCCGAGATGTGTGAGGTACAGTCTGTTACATCGCCTGTCACTCACCCCCAGGAAGCTCCTCATTGGAAAGTTCTTGGTAAAGTGCCCTATGGGACAGCTGCAAAATATTAGAAAGTGCTAGGTCTCTGTACTATATGAAAAGTATTTGGAGACTGTAGGTGTGAAAGAGTTGTAGGCTAGATCTCACAAATAAAGAATATGGAAAGCCAGTCAAATGTCTTAATGGGATCCCTTTCTCAGAAGAATGTTAGCCAAGAGAAATGAGATTTCATGCCAAAGTGACTGAACTATTTCACATACCCTGAAAGAATTCTGTATGGAAACTATTTCACCTGGGATGTGTTCTTAACTAGTGGGGAGTTATTAAATCTGACAAACACAGGGAATTGCACTGTAGAGAGAATGACCAAGTATTTTAGTAGTGACTTGTTGAAACATTTAGAAACACTGACCTCAGATTTTCATGACTAGTTCGTATCTATGAAGAATTTTATAAAGAATAAGGACTTGAATGAGTTTTATACTTTATCTTCAAATACTAATGTCAAAATGGAATGCATTTTTAAAATGAAAGTATATAAGTACTGAGTAAATGATATTCAAGGGCATACAGAGGAAACAACTTATGAGTGGATAAAATTAAGACATTCTGAGAGCATTATTTTATTGTTGGAGAAGATTGGAAAAACCAGCATCAATTTGGTAAGAAAAAAGCAAGGCATTCAAGCACAAATTTATCAATTCAGTCTGGTTTATACTGGAATCATTTCTCTATTGCTACCATTTAATGTATTTGTTTGAAAGGCTTTGCCCTGTAACTTTAACACATTCCATGATTACAATATTACATGTTCAGCTTATTATTTAGGGTTAGAAAGCCACAGAAACTCTTTTCCTAAGATGAAATTTAGTTTTTTAATTCCTCATTAACCTAGACAAGTTTTCATTTAATAAATGACTATGTCACTTTTGACATGTCAATTATATGGTTAAATGACCACAGAATATTCATGGAAATGTCTTACTGTATTAACAGATTCGATTTTAAAAAGTATACAGATATTTATCAAAAATTCATGAAAAACATTATAGAACTGGGAGAAGAGGAAAATCCATAAATGAGCCTGAGACAGAGTGAACAGTTACACAGGGTAAAGCCACCTGAAGAAATGTGTCAAGGAGGAGGGAGTGTTCAACTATGTCAAGTGCTGCTTTTAGCTCAAACGATATGTGAACTGAAAATTGACTATTGGATTTTCCAAAGTAGAGGTTATTGTCGACCTTGACAAGAGCAGTTTTTGTAGAGTAATGAAGTAAAGTGACGTAAATTGAGTTTAAGAGAGTATGGGAGGAAAGGAATTCAAGGCAGAGTATATAAACAACTCACCCAAAAATTTTGCTACCTAGTGGGACCAAAAAAAAAAAATAGGACAGTAACTGACAAAAGATTATCAAAAGAAACTCACACGCTTGTATGCCTATGAGGATGATGAGGTAGGGAGTGAACATTTGCTATTGTAGACAAGAGAGAGTAATGCCGTTAGGTAGGCCTATTTTATGCATGTCTAACTTATGCAATCTCCCAGCTGATAAAATTTTATTTATTATTTTATCATTCAGTATTTTTTTGAACTTGCCCGCTAGAAACCCATCTATTGACTCAAAAAATGAATTCATTTGTTGTAGGGGAAGGTCCATAGGTTTACAAGAGACAAAGTAGAACTCATTTTATAATGCCAAAGTCATTTTTAGCTCTTGTTCTTGGAATTGACTCCTTTCTGATTCCTCAACAGATAGAATCACTATTTTCATAGCCATGACAATTTAAATTTCACAGTCTATTCCATCCAGCCTAGAATGGGTTCAACTATAATTAAAGATCTTTAGCTTTACTCAAATTAGATCTACTTACTCACCCATCAAGAGCGTACGCAATACATTTATTATACAGTAAGGAAATAAAAGCTATATCTAGAAATGTGAAGGAAGAAGTCGATCCCCCTAAAACAAGTTATATGAAAATAGTGAGAGGAGTTTTTTCTCTAGGAAAATGCCAGGCTTTGTTTCCAGAAGAAAGTAGAGAGGTGTACCATTATTCCGGGAAGCTGCACTGCTTTTAAACCTCTATAGGGAACCTATGTTTCTTGAGGGTAAAGCCTGTATCTTAATTACCTCTCTGTCTGCAGTATTTGACCTAATGTCGAAAACATAGTGGTTGAATTTATATCATATCATTTGTTTTATACTAGAAGGTGGCTGATACAACTATAAATCACAGGCTTAATCTTCATGAGTTTTCTCCTGCCATTGCAAATAGAGTATCAGTTTCTAATTTTGCACTGTCTATTATAGTCCCAGAATTTGGAGAACACGATTAGACTCATGCATGAAATTTTTCTTCCATTTTCTCCTATAACTGCTCGTATTTTGTGGCATGAAAAGTGCTGGTGGCTGGGTGAAGCTTATGCATCATGACACTCAGACTTGGGAACTTGAAGTGAGCATATATACACAAGTGTATTTTCACAAATATGTATCAGTTTCCATATGTGCGTCAATAGATAAAGAGATGCATAAATGCATAAATATATAAATTAACTCATTCTATAAAGGATTCTGCCCTGAGCTAAGAGTTCCTTACTTATATACAATAAAATAAGATTATATGGCTTTCTTTACCCTGACGAAGACATTTTCAGAGCTTTTGTTGTTGTTATTTTTATTCTACCTTTTATGAGCTTCAAAAATATTGTGAATTATGTTGTTGTGGCAAGCTCCTTTACTCAAAAGTTTATGGACATTTTTTATTTAATTCTCAACTGGACTAAAAACAGAATTCAATTAATTCAGCTAATTGATACATACTCCCTAATTCTGACACTAATACATAGCATATAAAAGTACAACATCTGTCGCTATTTTCCGTTTATTATTGCAAGCAAGTTTTCAACCACACAGCTGGCTATGTGTAAGATGATTTATGAGTCATGCATTTGCAGAAGGACCAAACCTTTTTAGATAAATGTCAATCACAGGACAAGGTAATAAATTATGGATCAACCCTATAAATTGTTAGTGAAGCATGTCTTTTTTAGTCTTTGCAAGTCACACGACAGTTTAGACAGACACATAGATAGATAGATAGATGATAGATAGATATTCTCCCCAAATCTATATTATGCCTTCTAGTTTCAGTGACCGGATACACTGCATTATACACAACAGGTTCTTTCTGAACTCATAAAGAAATTATAAATATACACATTTCTAGATAGAGATGAAACTTACCATAGTCAGTATTTCCAGCTGGATTTTAATGGGACAGACTCTTTTTGCTTGAATAATTTAGGAAATTCATTCTTATTCACAGGTAACAGGGAATCATTACTGGCAGAAAATTTGTCCTAATCCAGGTTTGTAAACTTTTATCAGCTTGCATAGTTAGGAGGGAACAAATTTCCATGTAATTATTAATAGTTCATTATGACTAGCTTTACAGCTTATAGATTTATGATATACTATACGAATGGTTTTAAGATGTCTCACCTTTCGAAATGTTATCCAAATCATATTAAATAGCAAGTTTCTCTCTGAATTTTTACAATAACTTGCTGGTTATGACAAGAGTCATTATTTTAATTTGACAATGGCAAAGAAAAACCCACCTTTCCCAGTATTATATTGTATTTTCACTACGAAGTTTATATTTAAAATAAAAATGTTTTTGGTCAAATATCTCACTTTATCATAAGAATCCAGAAACAGTTCTTGTGATATTTCTCCATATTATATATTCCAAAGAAAGTTGTTTAGTGTTTAGATTCAAAAGTCAAGTAAAAGTATCATATATTAGCTAAAGAATCACTGTTACACTTAGAAAACCATTCGAACTCCTTACCATGGTCTACGTGTCCTCACAGGGTAGGGTCTGCCTCATTCTTCCTCTCTTCTCCTCTTCAGTCACTGGCTTTCATTCTGCCCAATGACTAATAAGCAGAAGTTGCCTAGATCTTCCAAGCGGTGTACCTTAAAAGGAGAACAGACAGCCAGAGCACACTTTTAGTTTCCTCCTTCTGCTTGGAATGTTTTCCCAACATGCACAGTTATAATAATCTTGGCTATTAAAGGGCTTTGACGGTAGAACTCATATCCTGTAAACACAAGGAAGAGAGTCCATATTAAACATGGAACAACTGACTTATCCTTAATTTTCCTACTGCTTGGTTTCTTCTATATGTGAAAAGCAATCACTGATAAGTTTGGATTTTCTTTCACATAGCAAAATTACAGAAATGTATAAAAATAACACTGAAAATAACATATTTAAAGAAAAACACAACCATTTGCTGTATTTTATTTGTAGAAATTCATATTCCAAACACAAAAGCTTTAGTTTCACTTTGGCCTTTGGGGACAAAAATATATTAAATTAACTAATCTTTTGAAATCAATATTTATAGTCAGTTTCAATGACCACAAATAATGAACAAAAAATTACATCTTACGTATGATTATCATCAGTGTAATTTGCCTAATTCTTTACAAAATATGCTCAGTACCCTTAAAAAGTCAGCAATATAATTAAAACAAAATTTCTTCAGATACAAAACAATTTTAGAAATGACAGCAAACATTCCAGTATTAAATGATGTGTTATAGATTGTACATTTCCCAGGGAAATGAATTTCATTAGTTAAAATATTACATAGATTGAAAAGATAACCACCTATAAGATGAAACAAATATATTAGAGAGAACAGACTCTGTATTGTGTGACAGGTTCTGTTATAGGTACATCACCTTGGTGTTAAATGAGATATGTGGTTCTTCTTACTGTTGCCATTGTATCAGGCAGAGACAGCTAACAGACAAGCAAGTAAATAAACAAAAGTTGTTGGGGACTTTAAAGAGAGAAATGTGATTGAAGGTGATGTTCTATGGTAATTGCTATCATTCTGAGGATTTTGAGGGAAGAGGTCTCCAAAGAGGTGATACATTAAGGAGCCAGAAAATCTTGGAAATAATATTCCAGGCAGTAGAGAGAGAAAGATCATCATATGTCAGGTGTGAGGCACCTTGGGATAAAGAAGGAGCACATTTTGTCTGTGGGACAGCAAGGGAAGAAGAGATAAGTACAGATAGGACCTTAGTAGTCAGCCCATGGCAGTCAGCTAATTCTGATGACACCAGAGAGATTGTGTAATGTGGAATAAATGCTTTTGGATGTCTATTTTGGTTACTAAATTCAGTCTGTTCAACATATCCCTCCAAGCTGGTGAGGACCCTGGCAGTGTTGATCACACCATAGGGCATCACTTGGGGTCACTATCACAAAATCCAAATTCAGTCAAACAGAAATTGGATATAGATTAATATGTGAAAAAATTAAAAGACCAAGTTTTATTTTTGTTTACTAATATTTAGCCCTTATGTGGATTTTTTTTAAGACCCAGTCATATTATTTGCATATTAGCAAAAAAATATTAATTATTTCTTTTACCACCCCAACTCAAGTCCTTGCAATCTTTCCAAAAGGCCTTAATACATTATATTTCCTGAGAAGTCTAGGTTTGAGATAAAAGAAGGTATAACTTCTGATAATGCTTGTTTACAATGAGTGCCCTGCCTTGTCTGGTACAAAAATGAATTCATCTGTCACTGAATTTTATTCAAGATCTGGGACATCTTCAATTATTGGTGGATTTCAACACCCATTTATAGCATTTATGAAGAGCTGTTATGCTTCCTTTTGGCCTTCATGGTGGGAGAAAATTTGTGAAGAACACTTGGAGTCCTTTCTCCCTCTCCCACAAATCCATTCCTAACGGGGATTAATTAATACTAGCCAAGAGCTCAATAACCTTGCCTATCATTGCTGTATGAAGCTATTTTTCTGGCTTATTTCCTTTTCCTTTTTTCTTAAATAAGTGTGGCCATATAAGAATGTATTTAGTCTCCTTTCTGCTGCCACAAGGAAAGCTCACTTGGTCAAAGTTTACTTGTCTGGTAGATCTTATGAGCAATGACCTTGTTGTGACTATGTTCCATCTGGGGGAAATATAATAGCATAACCTTTCTGAGATGCCTCATATATAATACATGTTTGCTTGGCTTCTCTAAAGGTAAGTGATGGGGTATATGGTAACTTTTAGGGATGATGGTTATACAGTCGCAGGAGGGAAAGAAGAAGGAAGAGGATGGTACAATCTTTTTTTTTTTTCTTCTATTTTTTTATTTCAGCATATTACAGGGCTAAAAATGTTTAGGTTACATGTATTGCCTTTGTCCCACCTGAGTCAGGGCTTAAGTTTGTCCCTCCTCCAGACAGTGTGCACCACAGCCATTAGGTGTGAATATACCCATCCCCTCCTCCTCCCTCCCACCTGCCCGACATGCAATGAATGTTACTACTCTATGTGTACATAAGTGTTGATCAGTTAATACCAATTTGATGGTGAGTACATGTGGTGCTTGTTTTTCCATTCTTGTCTTACTTTACTTAGTAGAATCAGTTCCTGTACCTTATATATATATACATATATGCAATTATACATTTATAATTATATGTGTACATGTGCATATAATTACATATAAATGCATACACATATATACATGAATATATAATCAAAATATTTCAACACTATCGTTAGGTGGTTTTATCATTCATTTAAATGGCCCTGAGGAAACTGAGCTAGTTAACTTGTCTGTCTTCACTTATATAATAAGCGTAGAGCACAGATTTGAACTCAAGAATACCTGAGTCAAAGCTATGTTTAGTCCACTATAGAGCAAGTCTCTAATTGATGTATAATAACTAAATGATGTGAATATTTATAAGAAATATGGGTCAATATCATATTTTAAACAGGAAACTTGTTTGTCAATGTTTTCTTCCTCTGAAAATATTTTCATGCCAAAAAATACATAATATGACACATTCTAAAAAATTAAAGACACCGTTATTCTTACTACATATTAATTATATTTAAATTAATTTATAATATGTGGTTGAAAGATAAGATGTACAACCTTAGCCAAAACTAATATGCACTTGCCAAAAAGTTCAAAAATATTTTCAAATTGAATAAAATTAGAAATAAAGAAATAGATTTTTAAAACTTATTGGACATATTTAAGGAGTACAACCTGATTGGATTTTAAGGATTTCTAAACATTAAAGCCATTTATTTATTTCTAAAATTATCTATTAAGATTTATATGCCCATGAATGAATCAATTTATATATCCAAAATTCCATCAGAGTAACTATAAGAACATTTACTATATTCAAATGGAACTAAATTAACTCTTCTTTACACTGACATGAATTACATCATCAGATTTTTTTTCCAATCTGCTTAAAACATTATTTGGTGCTATCAATCTAGAGGCATCCAAAAATGCAAGCCCTCGTATAACGTTCTACTTATGCAAATTGTACATCTGCTGCTATGTGAGAAGGCCAAATATGATTTCAAACTAGATTCAGACGCCTGTAATCTGGTGAAGATTAAATCAACCAAAATCAAAGTCTATTAGAAATATTTAAAACATTAATATATTCATTCAATATCACCATGTACAACCTGTTCCTGGAGCCATTTCAAATTTCCCAGGATATTTGCATGTTGAATCTTATTTTCACTGCCAATGCCCAATGTCCCTAAGGAAAAAAAGTTTTCCCTGCATTTCAATCAGTCTAATTATTATGATTTCTCAAACTGTTTTATTATACGTTGTTATCATATTAAGAATTTCTTTCCTGGTTGTTATTAAAATCTTCCCAGTACTCACCTATAAAAGTAGGTGAAAGCAAGGAAAAATAACATGACAATTTTCTTAAATTTGAATATTTTATATAAACATTATTTTTGCTATGTAGGAAAATATTGTTGTGCACTCATACTTTTAATAGCATTAACAATTTGTATAACTTAAATATAAATAATGCTTTACAGTTTTAGAAAAGTGTTTACATAATAGAGTCTGGCTCCAGGCCAAAATCCTCTATGTGATCTTTTGGCCAGACCACAGGCAATTATATGGCCTTACCTGGCTGGCCTCTTGGGGAAAGAGCTGCTCTCCCTCACCAGTCTGAGTGCAAAGCCAGCCATTACTATTTTCTGCAGGAAGGTACAGACATGGATTCAGATGCTCCCTTCCTCCAAACCCCTTTCTCCCTGACAAGCCGTGTTTGAAGGTCTGTGTTCCTGCTAGACCAGGAGCCTCCATCCAGGGAGCTTCTCCTTAGAACACCTGGGGTCGGGTGGAAGGAAGCTTAAGACTCTTCTCCAGTCTGACTCAGGACTTTTTCACTCCTAGCCCTTCCTCTCCTCTTTCTCTCTCCCAGACCCTTAGGTTCATAAAATGTCAGGAACCCTCTGTGCGGGATCCTCAGCAGAGAGAGTGTTACCCTAAGCTGTGCCACGTGCCATCACCACAGTGTATACAGCACAAGGTAAAAAACAAAACAAAACACAAATTACGGGGAATTTTTCCCACTAGTTCTGCACTTTGGGAGTTCAATTTCCTGCTTTTTAAGCCGGAAGTGGAAGGCTTCTCCTGGACCTCTTTATCTGCACCTAGATGTTCTATTCAGGGTCTCCAGCTGAGCTAAGTTCATGTGGAGGTTAAAGGGGTTAGGGAGGAAAATAAAAAATGAATTGATGCAGCTCAGTGGCACTTTGAATTTTGGCGTTCTTCTCTGGTCCAACTATTTTCATTTAAAGAGTCCTCAAATACCTTCGCCAAGCATTCTCCCAAGATTTTATTGCTAAGAAAAAGAAAAAAAAAGATTTTATTGTTACGTTCAGTGGGAGAGACAGGGAAGCCTGCGAAAACTTCTTTTGTTTTCATCTAGGATTAAAGAAAGATCTACAGAAATAATTTAGTGGACAGTGAAGCAAAGAAAAATAGTTTTTCTGTTCCTACTTTATAATCTTTTCTACAATTTAGCTAATATCCACAGAATACCTTCAATATATCAAATGTACCTACTTTATATCTGTAACCCTAAACTATGCTACCATGCTTCTCCCATGCATAGCTATTATATGTTTTGAATCAATCTTTACCCCAACAAACAGAAATTAATATGAAACTTGATTCTGTTATCCAACCTATCCTAACCCATCTGGAGATGATTCAATCAGTGTATTTTTAGTTTTTATACCAGGGCCATTGTAGAAAACATTGAATTTATATAGACATGATGGATAAATTTGTTGGGCTATGATCATGTGTCTGGTGTGATTTGTAATACTGTTAGGTATCTCTAGAAATGCTTCTGAGTCAAATAACTGAAAGAGGATATGTCAGCAAAACCCTGTACCCGTGTTTTTCTACACTGGCTGATGCTCAAATAGCAGATCTTATATCAAATTCATCATGGTACTTCTCATGCAAAGGTTTCCTTTTTCTTGAAACTCATACACTCAATCACTCTGAAATACTTGTGGTCACTGTACTATAGGTTGTGAAAATTTGGAATAACTGTCCTACAATACTGATGAATGTTAAATTTTCCTTCACATTATTTATAGGACATTTTCACAAGCAAAATTGTAGTCATTTGGCCAGCTGATACTTTCAAGAAACAAAATCATCCATTTCACAATATTGTCACAGCTAGAAACCAAAGTATACAATTTTATGATTTGCAGTGTAATGAAAAATATGTGATCATCAACCCAAACTATTTACATATTTTATGTATAAAATGGAAGCCTGGCATTTTAAATCTTATAGTGAGTAACTGATAATACTTTGCATTTTTAATGAAATTTCAGAAGTAATCACTGAAAGAATAAACAAGATGTGCTATCTTTGCCAAAGTGCCAGTTTATGTAATTGCCTTGTGGGAAAAATCACTGTTAATGGTTGAAAGTTCTTAATGCCTTAGGGCTCCTTTCATTTGCTAAGACACGATAATCAGCTATGCCAGGCTGCCTTGGCCTTTGTCTCTGCCAACTCACAAATATATCTCTCCAAAAGTGCCATAAACAGAATGAAGTGTAAGCTGCTTCTGCCTTCAGAGCCTTCTGTCAAGAATTTAGAAGCTCTCTTATTGTTTGGAAAGAGAAAATTAAAGAGAAGCCAAATTAAAAATGGGAATCCTTACCAGGAAAATAATATTTAGGTCAAATTCAACTTTAAATGATCTTAACATTGAAATAAAAATGCAATTTCTAATCCAAAATATTTAAATATCTAAAACATGTCAGTGAAACATATTCTGAGCTCTCCAAATTTTGTGAGAAATTCTGCTTCACCAAAATAGCATAATGCATTACCTGTGTCCTTGTTCTTTATGGTTTACTCTTCTACTTTTTAATCTCCTGGGTTTCTTATTTCCTATTTTTTTAAATTAATTCTTAGGGGAGAATAAAGTTAATTTGCAACATAAAAATGTAGAAATATGTCCTTATTTATTTTTAATTTAATCTGCTGCTGAAAAGACATTACAACATAGGACCACAATATGGTAGATTGTAAAAATTTTCTCAAATTCCTCCTTTCTTTGTGCCACGTCCTCTGTTCGTGCATCATTTGATTATGTGATTGTCTTTGGCCAGTGGAATACAAGCAAGTTTGACCCACTGAGGTTTGTCAGCTGGTTGCTTTAGGAAACACAGCAGATTTGGAGAAGCCTCTCCCAGCTCCTCCTTCGAGGAAAGACTTTCTGTGCAACTCCTGGGAGTGTGATTAGCAAACAACCTAGAGCTGACAGCTCCTTCGGAGTCTGCCTCGCTGCGGAGATGGGAGATGCGTGTTGCTGGAAGTGAAGGCTTTCTGAGAGTCACTACCCACCCCAGAACTCCCTAATGGCCTGGAGTGAGATTCACGAGAGCTGTCTCACAGGTTGCCTTCTCCCTCTTCCCAAATAGGTTTCTTTTTGCTTCTTTTTTCTTAGTGTTAGTGACAAATATCCTGTACCTCACAGCCCATCTGTGGATTTGATTCTGGAAAACCCAACCTGAGAAAGGGAACTCTGTCACCATGCAAACAAGCCCGGGTCAGTCTGCTGGAAGAAGACACAGTACGCAGGGAATTCCTGCTGTACCAGCTGAGGCCACATTGGACCAAACAAATCTGAGCCACCTGGATGACGGATGACAGATGTGAGTAAGACCAGCTGAAACAGGCAGCGGAATCACACAACTGAACCCAACCCAAAGTTCTAACCCACAGTTTGTGATGTGATCCATCGTTGTTATTTTAAACCAGTCAGTTCTGTGTTGGTTTAGCACAGAATTTCAGGAAACTAATAAAAGATTTGATACCTGACGCTGAATGGCTACTGTAAAAAAACAAAACAAAAACCCTTAAAACATGCAGCATTAATTTTAGACGTGGAAGTAGCAAAAGGGTGAACAGCTTGGACTAAAGAGGTGCGCACAAGTACTTGAACTGCGACAAAGCCTCTGAGCCTTCAAATGCGCATGAGCAGAAAGCACACTGGCAAAGCTATTCAGCTGCAAATATGAACCGTTGCTTAGGGAAAATAAAGGGAATCTTGGACAGAAGAGTTAGTAAATCAGAGGCCAGAGCTGAGTGATTCAAAGAACGATGAGCTGGGAAGGAATACCCAAAGAACACCAAAGAAAAAATGCGAGAAGCCACTTTGTGTGGGTAAAATACAAGCCTATGGAAGACGCATTTTTTCCCCAGCATAGAGCGACCTTGCAATATGCTGCCAGCTTGATTTCGGAACACTAAGGGGCAGCAGCTCTTACTGGAGCAGCAGTGCCCCTGCAGACAGCCTCTGTCTCAGTACTGCGCGTTGGGTGAGTCAGAGGCACAAGATGTCTTTTTAGTTCCTAAGTTTCAGGATCAAGAGTAGCTGAATTCAAGGCTCTGCCTCCTTGAATATGATTGACACCCATGAAATTCTGGACTTCAAGGCTGTTACCATGATTTTATGAGATTTTTGGAGGTCCTAGAATGGCACTGAGGATATTTTTATGTGGAAAGATTGTGAATAATTTGAAGCCAGAGGTTGAACTGTGGTAGGTTGTAAAAATGGCTACAAAAGTTTCCCCTCCTTAGTTCCATGTCCTTCAGGAATGCCTTCTCCCATGATTGGCCATGGGACTTGCTTTGCCAGTTTGGCAAGAAGCACATGTGACACAAGTGGAACCCTGAAAGTGCACACGCGTTAGGGAAGGTTTGCCCATTGCTCTTGGGAAACAGAGCACCATGTGAAGCTGCATGAGACCAGAGACCTCATGGAGCAAGGATGAGACTGAACAGCAGAGGCTTCCCTAGAACAACCAGTGCCCCTCCCCTGCTGATTGGCAGCTGACAGTAGATGCGTGGACATCTGAGACAGATGGAAGCAATGCCTACCTGAGCCACCCAAATTGCCATCCCACAAAACCCGAAGCCAGATAAATTGTTCAAAAACTCTAGGTTTGGAGGAGTTTGTTACGCAGCCAAAGCTAACAAAAATAATCAAATGTAGAAGGCACACTAAATGAATATTTTTATGAATATAAAGCCATAATATAGTGTAAAATAGATTTTATAATTTTAATATATTTTAAATAATTCATTAATGCAATAAATTCCTCAAATTGCTCTATCCTTTCGATATTATATTTCAAATTTATTTCTTCTATCTACTCCAAAGTTTAATTTTTACTTGAGAAGACAAGTATATTATTACAGAAAATATATCACATTCATAGTTTGATTCATGAAAATAAACTTCAAGTAATATTTATTTATTTTAATTAACTATACCATGGTGGCTTATTAGCTTCTGGGTATAGAAGCCAATCATTTCTGATAATTTATTTCCATAAATATATAGATTATTATAACAGCAGGCATAAAATAACTTGTACCTTTCACTTTCAAAAGTACATTTCATTTCATTTGAAGTACTCTATTCTATCGTATTTTTAATTACCTGTGCTTAATTGTAAATATATATATTTAAGGATTTTCTCATGAAATGTTTTTAAAAAGTCAAAAACTGTCATCAAGCTGCTGAGAACAGAGAATATGGAGCAAGGAATTGAAACTATTGCTCAGTTACATAGTCCCTCTTTGTGCCAGCAACAGCTGGGCAATCAACTTTCAGTCATAACTGTCTGCAGTCAGCAGCTTGCCAGTGGTCAACTCAATAATTACAGAATCAAATGGTGCATCAATTTCCTTCCAAGATTTAATGTGACACATAGGGTTTTGAAAAATAAGACCATACCATATAGCCTAGGTGTGTAGTAGGCTATGCCAAATAGGTTTGTGTAAGTACACTCTGTGATGTTTGCACAATGACGAAATCACCTAATGACACATTTCTCAGAATGAATGCCAGTCGTTAAGCAGTGCCTGACTGTATACGTGTGGAAAGACAGAGAGAAAGAGAGAAAGAGATCTGTACCTTTTATTTTTCATAAAAGTGAAGCAAGATTATATATTAAACTATGATATATTAAACAAAGTATTAAATGACCTATTATAGTAAGCCCATTGAAAATGCTCATACATAGTGGCTCATATCATGAATATTATTTTATACATTTTATAGAAGTGAAATGGAAGATTTTTGGCAATTCAAGATACTCAAAATTTCACATAATCTCACTCCTATAGGCCTGATACGTTTATTAACATAAATTGAGAAATTAATGAGAATCCGAAATTTAATCAGCCTTTTTTCCAATGCTGTGAACAGCTTCCTGCTTCTGCCCTCCTTTGTCATCTGTCTGCAGGGTCACACTTTCCCAGCAGGGGTGAGCATTAGAACACACAACTCTTTATATATTAACTTAATCCTGCCTATATTTACTGAACAACTCTGAAAAGGATAAGGAATAGACATTGAGACCCTATACAGAAACGGATAATCTGGGATTTTTCTCTAACATTATGAAGTGAAAGGGGAGCTCGTCGGTTTTAATTATCTATCATATGCCAGGGCCTTTGCATCGATTATCTAATTTACTTCTCTGTTGATCAAGGAAGCTGATGGTATTTTCCCATTTCGTAGATAAGGAAATCAGCCAAGGGGTTTGTAAGGGAAAATGCACTTGTACATGCAACAGGTTTCTGAGGCCAAACTAAGATGACTGCCCGAGCGTTTTTTCCGGCCTCTCCACCACCCCCCAACAAGCCGGCCTTCCCGGCAGGCATGGTCAGCACGCTCACGTAACC
>CAUYSK010025210.1:0-10016 GCA_963575035.1 Avahi laniger | reverse complement strand
CTTCTCTACTAAAAATAGAAAAGAAATTAGCCAGACAACTAAAAATAGAAAAAATTAACTGGGCATGGTGGCACTCGCCTGGAGTCCCAGCTACTTGGGAGGCTAAGACAGGAGGATGGCTTGAGCCCAGGAGTTTGAGGTGGCTGTGAGCTAGGCTGACGCCACGGCACTCTAGCCCAGGCAACAGAGCCAGACTCTGTCTCAAAAAAAAAAAAAAAAGGAACAAAGATTCAATTACCTGAGGTATGCTAGCTTCTGGATCTGTGCCACAGTAGATCCAGAAGAAATCAGACATCAGGGATAGTTCTGCGAAGACCCTTCGAGACCCTCTAATTCAATTCCATCAATTTACAAATTCGAAAACTGAAACCCAGAGATGTCGTGTGACTTGCTGGAGGTCACACGGTTCCACAGATCATCTTACATAATCCAGAATAATGGTGCTAAAGAGATCATCAAACTAGGTTGTAAATTCCTTAAGGTTCAGGAGTTACTTCTTAGGATTAGTGTTAAAAATACAGTATATACTATAGCAACTCCCCTCTCCCACTGTTTACAAATTTAGCCATCTACATATAGTTTACCATTTCTACAAAATTGGATGACTTGCAAGGTTTAGGTCCTAAATTAGTCATTTCCAAAGTGGTATGAGCTTCATATAAGTGAATAAATAAGTGCCCCACCAGAATCCACGTGATGGTCCCGCAGACCTCTCCCTGATGACGATGGTTCTAGAACCTAAAAGGAAAGAAAGGGTGCACAGAGTAGAATATTACACACCCAAAAGAACTGAACCCAGGGATTCAGAGTAGCACAATCCATCACTCTTTCTGTCTTGCACTGAGCTACCACTGCTCTCCACCAATCCTAATTAAACAAATCCTAGTTTCTTTGGAGAGTTTAACAATAATGAAATAACTGGACACATCTTAAAGAGCAGCAAAAACAAATTTTAGAATCATTATTCTAAGATTTTTTTACGCAAGTCTTTCTCATAGATAGTTTTTCAAATTTCTCCCACGAAGACTTTTGCATCTTGTTAAAAGTTGCTGCTATCCTCCAATTAAAGGAAAGCCATTAAAATGCAGTTCAAATCAGGACACATTCCCTTTCCAGCAGAAATTATATGCCAGAGACGTAGGCATATTTCTAGATAAAATGCTGGCAAATACCTTTCACCCAATAATATAAAGACACTATGCAAGTAAGGAGTGTTGGTTCCTCATTGATCGCAAGTGATTTACAGGCAGGAAGCCTGAGATCTGGGATTCATTCACTCTGCAAAGTCTTGTTCACTTAAATTTCTCACTTCTCTTTACCAGAAAAAAAGAAAAAGAAAAACTTCTATGACCCTAATACTCTGGGAGGCCGAGGCGGGCGGATTGTTTGAGCTCAGGGTACAGAGAGGCCACAGAACCTGCCCCAGGTTACACCACTGGGCAGGACAGAGCCAGGATTCAAACTGAGGCAGCCAGGCTCCAGTGGCCACATTCCTAACCACAGGATTCACCTTCCTGCCAGGCGTGGTGGCTCATGCCTCTTATCCTAGCACTTGAGGAGGCTAAGGCAAGATGACTGCTTGAGGTCAGGAGTTCAAGACCAGCCTGAGCAAGAGCAAGATCCTGTCTCTACTAAACAAATAGAAAGAAATTAGCTGGACAATTAAAAATATATAGAAAAAATTAGCCAGGCATGGTGGCACATGCCTGTAGTCCCAGCTACTCGGGAGGCTGATTCCACGGCACTCTAGCCAGGGCAACAGAGTAAGACTCTGTCTCAAAAAAAAAAAAGACTTCCATGACCTTCATAAGAATTCAAGGGCAAAAAAATAGGACACTGCCTGACAAGACCAAAACACATTATCATTATTATTATTATTATTAAAGTATTGTAGCTAAGAATTCCCACATGCTAGAAAGTCAAGAACTGTACAATTCTATTTCAGATACTTGCAAATCATATAATTTCATCCTACTAAGAATATTAATGACATGAATATGCTCTTTTAAGTGAGAGTAACCTGCACCTGTCTTTCTAGGTTATATTAGGTAACAGGGATTAGTGTTTTTGCAGGGTGACAGTTTTACAAGCAGTCACAACTCCCAGCAGGGGAAGCTGACTCTGAATTTACCTTCAGGTAATACACAGCTGCCAGAAAAAGCAGTAAAAGGAATGTCTGATTCCCCAGGGACAGCTGCCACACGGAAACATGTCTCAGGCTGCCAAGGGGTGGAGGAAGTGCTCAAGGGACAAGCTTCTGATGGCTCAAGGACTCCTCTCTCAACCCAAGTCCCAAGTTCCAGAGGAAGACCACATCAGATCAGGCTGAACAAAGCACAGAATCAATGAACTGCAGTGCTTAAGAGGCAACGGAAATCTGGGAAACCACTAGCCTTATCACTTTATCCACTTTATAGATAATAAAATCAAAAAACTCAGCCGAAGTCACACCAGAAGTTTAGGAATTTTTCCTCCCCTCTTCTTAAGGAAAATAGTTAGAGCTCCCGCTCTGGAGGAAGACTGGTTTTGCTGGTTTTGCCACTTTTTGGATGGTCTTGGGCACATCATTTAATTTCAATTTCCTCATCTATAAAATGTGGAAAATAAAGTAGCTGTCATACAGAGTTGTTCCGAGGATAAAACAAAATGATGAAGCATTTAGACCAGAAACTGTAACAAGCTATTCAAAGAAAATGTAGGCGGATAACCATGTGACATTGGTCTGGGCAATGATTTTTTTGGATATGACCCCAAAAGTGCAGGCAATAAATGCAAAAATAGACAAATGGGATTACGTCAAAATAGAAAGCTTCTGCACAGCAAAGAAAACAACTAACAATGTGCAGAGACAATCTACTGATTGGGAGACAATATTTGTAAGCCACACATCCAATAAAAGGTTAATGTCCAAAATATACGAGGAGCTTAAACAACTCAACAGCAAGAAAAAAAACTTTTTTAAATGGGCAAAGGACCTGAATAGACATTTATTAAAAGAATAAGTACAAATGGCCAACAGGCATATGAAAAAATGCTCAACATCCCTAATCATTAAGGAAATGCTACTTAAAACCACAATGAGATATCATCTCACACCCATAGGAATGGCTATTATTATCAAAAAGGCAAAAGATAACAAATGTGGATGAAGATGTGGAGAAAAGGGAACCCACTTATACACTGTTAGTGGGAATGTAAATTATTATAGCCATTATGAAAAACTGTATGGAAGTTCCTCAAAAAACTAACACTAGAATTACGATATGATCCAGGAACTCTCAGTACTTACCCGAAAGATCTGAAATCAATTTGTCAAAGAGATATCTGCACTTCCACATTGACTGCAGCACTACTTACAGTGGCCAAGCTATGGAATCCATCCACATGTCCATCGACAGATAAAACGGATAAAGAAATGTGGTACACATACACAATGGAATACTATTCAGCCTTTTTTATTATTTCAGGATATTGTGAGGGTACAAACATTTTGGTTATATTTTATGTCTTTGCCTCACCCAATATTCAGTCTTTAAAAAGAAGGAAATTGTCATTTGTGACACATGGTTGGAATTGGAGAACATCATGCTAAGTGAAACATGTTGGGCACAAAAGACAAATACCACATATTCTCACTTATATGCGGAATCTAAAACAATCAGACCTCTTCTATGAGCTTAGATACAGAGATGGCTACAGAGGCTGGGAGATGGGGGAAATGGAAGAATGGCAGTCAAAGAATACGAAATCTCAGACAGGAGGATTATGTTTTCTTTCTATCTCATTGCACAGTATGGTGAATGTAGTTACTAATAAAGTATTGTGCATTTCAAAATTACAAAAAAAGCACATTTCTGAGTTCTCACCACAAAAAATGTTAAGTATTTGAAGCGATGGATACATTAATTAGCTTGATTCAATCATTCCACATTGTATTCATAAATCATAACATCACTTTGTGCCCCATAAATGTATGCAATTATAAACTGTCAATTTATAATTTAAAAATTAAATAAATAATTTAATTAACACAATGCCTGGCATATTTCAAACACTCAAAAATATTTGCTATCAAAATAGTCCTTGTTAAACCCTCACATAGGAAATCATAGCAAAGTTGGGGGTTTTTTTCAGTTAATTACGCTCTCATTTATTTTTGAGAGAAATTCAAAGTCTTACAGCCCCTCATTAAATCTACCCTACATGTCCTCTTGATATCCAATTATTTGGTTGGTGAGCTCTGCTTTAGAATGCTAATTAACTGCTTTATAATTTTCCAGAATCCCTCCTCTCAATGTTTTCTTTTACTAAACTCACCACTACTAACTGAGAGCTCAATGTTAGGGGGAAACGGCATACCACTCCCCTCAGTACACACACACACACACACACACACACACACACACAAGTATATCATGCCCTCTTCAAGAATTACAATATTCCAAAATCCAAGAATATGGTCCAGAAAATCTCCATGGTTAAATTTTTTTTAAGCTGATGGGAACAGAAGTCACTATAGAAACCATGAAAGCCTTAATATTTTTGTACCCACTAAAAATAATCCACTGTAACACACTATAGTATCTCCTATAATCTACTAATAGCACAATATATAAATACCACAATATCTACTGAACAATGATGTAGCAATGGGTACATTAATTTCTATTTCCTGCCCCTTGCTTGCTAGAAGACCTTCCTATTTACAAAGACATTTTTTCATGAGTCTTCTCCACATGTTCAAAACTTTTCTGATTTTGTAACCTGGAGATTTCTAATTCCATTCCAAGATGTAAGGAACTCCAGATATTAAGTAATTTGAAAGCTCAAGATGTAAAAAAGTTTAGAGCATCTCTACTGGCAATTCTTTATTGGATAATTCTTTGATGTGGGGGGCTCTCCTGGACACTGTAGGATGTTTAGCATATTAAACAGCACTAAATGCCAACAGACACCCCTCCAAGTTGTAACAATCAGAAATTACTCCAGACATTGCCAAATGTCCCCAGAGGGGCAAAACCACACCTGGTTGAGAACCACTGTTTTAGAATGATCTGAAACCTACACAGTTCCCCATGGGAACTGAGGTTCAGAACCTGCAACACCTGAGAATCATTATATTCCAAATGGTCTTGGAGGAGGAAGACCAGGCAGCCATGGGATTTCCATCTCTTTTTCTCTAGCAAAAGGAAACCAGAAACACAGGGTGCAAGCACCGACTACTGCAGGGGCATCCAACACAACACAACACGGACCCACGGTCTCTACTTCCAAATATTCCAATCTCTTCCCCCTAAAACACACAATAGAACAACCCAAATCCCCAGTTATGTTTCTTCACCTTCATTTCTCTCCCTGAAGGCTTTAATCTAAAATGCCCACTCTAAATTCCACTTTGCCTCTATTTTTCTTTTCCCAAACACCTAGTTCTTATTTTTAAAATTATGCCCAAAAGAAATGACTTTAAATTCTCATACACATGAAAAAAGATTCTCATAGTTGAAGTGCAGACACACATTAATCGACACGTGCTAGAATGCTGCATAGCCTGGGGAAAAGTGACTCTAACACCCAAATCACCCAAGGACTTGGACTTTTCAGAATGTCCATTTATATAGTTATGATTTTTTTAATTCATATGGGCTGATAGTCTATACATCTGTTCAGACTCAAAGCAATTTGGCTGTATGACCTGGGCAAATGTTGTAATTTTTTTTTAATCATCTTAACCATTGGTAAGCATACAGCTCAATAGTGTTACATACATTTATAACATTGTGCAACAAATCTCCAGAACTTTTCATCTTGCAAAACTAAAACTCCCTATTTTCCCCTCTTCTCAGCCCCTGGCA
The DNA here is from genome assembly GCA_963575035.1 of Avahi laniger. Taxonomy (NCBI): domain Eukaryota; kingdom Metazoa; phylum Chordata; class Mammalia; order Primates; family Indriidae; genus Avahi; species Avahi laniger. The sequence goes on along the minus strand of CAUYSK010025210.1, from coordinate 4,164 downwards.
ACCACCATTCTACTTAGTTTCTATGAATTTGACTACTTTAGAAATCTCATGTAAGTGGAGTCATACGGTATTTTTCTTTTTGTGACTAGCTTATTTCACTTAACATAACGTCCTCAAGGCTTATCTATGCTGTAGCATGTGTCAGAATTTCCTTCCTTTTTAAAGTTGAATAATATCCCACTGCATGTACATACCACATTTTGATTACCCATTCATCTGCTGATGGACACTTAGGTTGCTTCCACCTCTTGGATATTGTGAATATGCTGCTATGAACACAGGTGTGTAAGTATTTCTTCAAGACTCTATCCAGCTATGTAATACGAAAAATTATGAAAATTATGGTTGGATACTTTCTGGACAGCCCTCATATACCAGAAGTGGGATTGTTGGATCATATAATATCTGTGTGTGAGTGTGTGTGTGTGTGTGTGTGTGTGTGACAGAGTCTTGCTCTGTCGCCCCAGATAGAGTGCAGTGGCATCACATAGCTCCCTACAACCTCAAACTCCTAGGCTCAAGTGATCCTCCTGCCTCAGCCTCCCAAATAACTGGGACTACAGGCACGTGCCACAACATCCAGCTAATTTTTCTATTTTTAGTAGAGACAGTGTCTTGCTCTTGAGGTTGAACTGCTGACCTCAAGCAATCCTCCAGCCTTGGCCTCCCAGAGTACAAGGATTACAGGCGTGAGCCACTGTGTCCAGCCTGGTAAGTCTATTTTTAATATTTTTGAAGAACGATCACACTGTTTTCCATTGCACAAATCCTTTAATTTTCTGGAGTCTGGGTTTCCTTGCCTATCCAATTATCATTTTTACAAATTCTAAGAAGTAGCCAGTCACAGCTTACAAAATACCTGAAACTGATACTTTCCTCTGCAAATGCAGTAAGAGATGGTGGTGTTACTCCTGACAAAGGAGAACTGCAATCAGCAGCTGGGTTTATCAACAAGGGATTAACTCCAAGTTGAGAGAGAGAGAGAGAGAGAGTTCCTGGCTTGTGAAAAAAGTCAAAACTTTCTGATCTTTCGATCCTTGCTGCTCAAAATGTGGTCCTTGGACCAGCAGCAATGGCCTCACTTGGGAGCACATTCGAAATGCAGACTTTCAGGCCCAACTCGGATCTACGGAAACAGAATCCACATTCTGGCAGGATCCCCTAGTAATTCACACACACCTCAAAGTTTCAGAAGGACGATCTTAGACCACAGAAATAACAGAATCCATCGCAATGTGAGAAGAGAGATGAATTAAATCATGTTTGAAAACTGCATCACAAATGCTTCTTAACAGGCTGCTCTCTGTTATTTGTAGTTGGGCTGAATAAATCAACATGCACCCAATTGTCCTTTCCACAGTGGTGCAGTGAACCCCTTTGCTTTGCAGTGAGACCCCAAAATTTGTTTCTAGAATCTTACACTAATTTGTCTTAGAAGCCAAACAGTGACCACCATGCAGCTGATATAAACTCAGTCATTGCCAAGGGCAGAGAAGACACCCTTGTGACACAGATTAACTGTCCCGAGCAGATCAAAACTCATGACCATCCTAACAAGGAGCCAGCCAATGCCCTGTTGTCTTCCACCTGTTGCTCTTCATCCCTCCCCCGGATTCTCAAAGCATCCTGGAATTGTTTCCTCAAATTCCTCCATCATCGTTGGTCCTTGTATTAGTTTTCAGTGGAGATTATTTTTTATTTATTCAAGATTTGCACAGAGCCTACTTCCAAAAAGGATTTTATGTGACTTACAAAGATAAACACATTATAAATAAGGTAAGCAAAATCAAAGGAGAATTTTAAAACCAGTTGAAAGGCTCAGGGGAGGCCGGGCGCGGTGGCTCACACCTGTAATCCTAGCACTCTGGGAGGCCGAGGCAGGTGGATCGCTCAAGGTCAGGAGTTCGAGACCAGCCTGAGCAAGAGTGAGACCCCATCTCTACTAAAAATATAAAGAAATTATCTGGACAGCTAAAAATATATATAGAAAAAATTAGCCGGGCATGGTGGCGCATGCCTGTAGTCCCAGCTATTCGGGAGGCTGAGGCAGTAGGATCGCTTGAGGTCAGGAGTCTGAGGTTGCTGTGAGCTAGGCCAATGCCACGGCACTCTAGCCTGGGCAACAGAGCAAGATTCTGTCCCACTCCCCTGCAACTGAAAAAGAAAGAAAATCCGCTTGCACAAAGATACGAGCTACCTTCTTCAACCTCATTTCTATCACTTTTCAAAAGTGGTATTTTGGTCCCCATGTATTTACGCCCTCATCAAATTTCTCAATTAACTCAGAACTCAAGTAGGGGAAAGGGGTGCTTTTTATTGGGCCTCTTCAAAATTTCAACAAAAAAACAGGAAAACTAATGCTACAAGGCACTTAGGATAGGTTATTAATACTGGTCCAAAAAAAACAGCTCTGAACTTTCTGGCTCTTGAGGCAAAACCATAAGCATGACTGGTGCGGCAGATACCATGGGGGCCGCTCAGCACTCCCTCCACCCTCCTCCTCTCACCTGCCTTCCTTCCCCATACAGACCGGAAAGCCTAAACCTGGCCTTCCCAAAATCATGGTAACTAGAAGAGGCCAGGGGACTCCATCTGACCACTAGGACATCTTCCAGAGTAAGCGGGCAACTGCCTCTCCACTTTTTCCTTCTGTAGGATCAGGTGTGTGATGCCTGAGGTGTGGCAGTCATGGCTAAGCACAGCCCAAGAGGAAAAGAGAAAGAACTTGGCACCCTCGAAGGCTATACCAGCCCTTGACGGCTACTCCAGCCAGCCTGTTACTCCAGATAAAGAAGCCCCTTACTTGTCCACGCCACTGCTACACTTGGTTATATGGTTCCAGAGAACACTAGACTGAAAGATATATATGTGCATCGTTCATCGTTTATATTACTATAAATAAAATCACACAGATATAGATCTAAAGTATATAGATACAGACATAGATTGCTCTAACACTGCTAAAATGCTGATCAAGATTTTTCTGTACAATATTTCTAAAGACTGACTTTTTTACTTTTTTCCAATTATAAAAAAGATAGTTTAAGGATTTCCATACTCAGGGAAAAATATCTCAGAAAGAGCAAAATATATATATACATATATAAAACCATGTACGTATAGAAATATATAGTTGCACATATATAATGTTTATATTACTACAAAATCTTGATGAAATACCACTCTAATTTCAAACTCACAATACTTTTTAAAGACTAAGGAAATTTTTTTTTTAAAAAAAAGAAGCAGCCAAGAGGAATTTATTTTAAAAACAATAATAATTACTTCTGAGTATGTCCTGGGACCGCTCCTGGTTCACCAAACATCCTGCCATAGTCCATGTGGGCAAAGGAAGACCCACTGTGGTGAAACTGGACACCACAAGCCCCCTCAAACTTCAAAAGATCTTTTGCTATGTTACATGAGGTGCAAATGTACATTACTGAAATGTTCATGCATTACAGAAAGACAGTCACCAAGGGTTGGCATGCAGAAAGTTCTTGTGATAAAACCTTAGGTCCTCAGAAATCTCAATTAATCAGGTTATAACATTGCTGAAACACTGATCAAGATTTTCCTGTACTAGTTTCCCATAGTGTCATCCAAGGAGTGATTTCCTATATGATGTTTGAATTTCCTACAAAATGTTTCTTTCCTTCTTTTCAATTATTAAAAAAAGATACATTTAAGCATTTTCATGCTGAGAAAGAGCAAAATCTCTCACTTTGCTCTCCGCTCACTCTCTGGGATGAGTTTGAATTCTGCTTTGACAGAGCAAAATGCCACCCCTTGCAGTTTACAGAACACTGGTACACATGGAATCTCACTTGGTCTTCAAAATATTACAGCGAGGGAAAGAAATGTAATAATCCAAATAGAGGCTGGGAGAAGTGAAGGGGTTTTACTAAATCCCCATGCACAACCAGTCACTGGTAGAGTGGGACTAAAATAAAGATTTTCTGCCTCCTTATCAGGTGCTCTTTTTTTTTTTGAGACAGAGTCTTACTGTGTTTCTGGAGCTAGAGTGCCGTGGCATCATCCTAGTTCACAGCAACCTCAAACTCCTGGGCTCAAGCGATCCTCCTGCCTCAGCCTCCTGAGTAGCTGGGACTACAGGCGTGCGCCACCACGCTCAGCTACTTTTTCTATTTTTAGTAGAGACTC
>CAUYSK010025208.1:0-25823 GCA_963575035.1 Avahi laniger | reverse complement strand
CCTTTGCCCACGTGGAAAATGAGAGAATGAGGTTCATTCACCCTCAGATTTGATCTTTCTCTTTCTTGTGAAACCAGAAAGGCGTGTGAGTGTGAGTGCAGAGTGTGCACGGGTGTGTGGAAGCATGTATGTGTGAGTGTGCGTGCGTGTGCGGGATGTTGTGTGTGTGTGTATATTCATAGCGGTGTGCAAATGCCCGTGAATGTGCACTCGTGTCTGTGTGAACTGTAAACACCTGGGACCTGTGGAGCACGCTCAGCTCCGGATGTGCTTCCTGCTTCCTCAGCAGCCGGACAGCGTCGCTCACGAGGACGCCGTCCCCAGGCCTGGCAGAGTGGCAGCTCTTCCCCCGCCCCCCGGGCACCCCTCCCACGGCCGCTTCCCACGGCATCCCCCGCTGCCCACTGCTGGGAAGGCCTGGACGTGTGAGTCAGGGCGATTACCGAATTCTCTTCCACCTTCCTCAGCCTCTGGCTTGGCTGAGGCCAGCTCCCATCTCTGGCCTCCCCAAGGCCCTCACCTGGGAGAGAAGCAGCAGCTACGGGGCTGGAGGCTGCTTCGGTGCGGCCCGGAGTGGCAGATCCGACCTGGCTCATCTGTGCATTGCCTGGGGGTTTCGCAGAGTTGCTGCGTCTGGGCCGCGCTCAGAGGTCTGACCAGTTGGTCTGGGGCGAGGCCTGGGAGAGTTTTATAAGCTTCCGGGTGATTCTAGGGGGAAGCCAAGGCGAGAACCCTCGTATTAGAACAAGGTCTACTCGGGGCTAGTGGGGTCTGTGGGCACAGAATGCGGAGCTGCCAGGGGCCTCAGGCTTAGTTGGTTTGTTTTGTTTTCCCAGCTGACACCTTGACTTCATCAGGGCTAGCTTTGAAAGGAACAGAACAAACGTTTTTTCTCACATAGACGTATATGTGTATAGACTTTTGATACAGAGAGGTTTGATTTTACGTGAATAAAGAAGGTGGAACGTGGGGAATGCCATTGGGCGGCCCCTTCCTCTCAAAAACGGTTTGAGGGCCACGGCGCTGGTTTGACTGTGGGGTCGCCATGAGCATCGCCCCTGGGATTTTTGGCTCTCGGCCTTCCAGATGCACAGGATGGGGGGCACTTCCCTGCCCCTCGTGGCCGGGAGGAGCTGTGGACTAATTCCAGCCCAGGAGTGGTGGGTGGCAGTGACTTGTGTCCCTTCCAGCCTGGAGCATTTACTGGTCCAGGTAGGACCCTGCCGAGCTCTTGCCTCTGGCAATATTTCAAGAGGGGCAGCGGCGGCAACTTGATCTCAGAGCACAGCCCCGGTTGACCTGCTGTGTGCACGGGGCAGGAGAAGGACACGGAGTTAGCTGTTATGCTTTCGCCACTCAGATATCGGGGTGGTTTATCACAGCTAAACCAGCCCCGATGCACACAAAGTCCTGAGTTAGTCACACAGATGCAAAGCTGTCCTTCTTCTCTAACAAAGTGATAGTCTAGCTAACTCCATCTATCTAGGAACCAAAGGGGCAGGTGCTGGCTTGCCACACCCCGGACAATTGTTCCAGCAGTCAGGGCACCAGGACTGGAGTAAAAGCCCAGCCACCCTTCCACGCAAGGCTCTAGAGGCCGCACAGACAGGAAGTGGCAGATCTGGGACAAACATCAGTCTTCTAAGCCCAGCACCAACCTGCAGGCTACCAGGACACTGTGCCCGAAACTAGCAGCCTTCCGGCTCCTTGCCTTGAAGGAAAAGAAAAATAGTTTTTGGACAAATACTTAATGGAAACACTACACAGGCTTTGGAATCTGTTAGAGCTAGCTTTTAGCCTCTTTCTAGCTGTGCGTCAATCTGCAAGTTTCTTTACTTCTCTGAGCCAGTCCTCTAATAAATCCTCCCTCATGGAGTTTATAAGAGGATCGCCATGGCTGGCATATGTCACCTAGCATTTGGTAGTGTTCATTAAACCTTAGTTATCTTCTCTCCCTGTCTCACCTTTAATGAGCAAATGGCTGCCTGCGCAGCTGCCGTTTTCCCAGCAGTACCCCGTGCTTGGTTCGGGTGTTCATCCATCTCCCAGAAGAAGCCCAGGTTCCTCTGGAGAAAGCCACACCAAGTCCCCTTCCAGCCTTAAGCCCATCTGCACTCTCCCCTCTCCAGCCCGTTGCTGTGGTTCGGGCTGTACTTGCCACCTCAGCACCCCACCCCCAGATAAATATCAAGATTCTTGCTTGGACTTCGGGGTGCCTGGGCCCCCTGCATTTTTCTTCCTCTAGGAGAAGTTCTAGCCTTCACCCTTCGTATGAAAACCCTCATCAGTACTGTTCAGACATGTCTGACCCCAGCAGGGGACACAGCCTGGGCTCAAGCTGGGATCCGCACTTTATTTGTTTTCTGCTAATTAAACTTCCTAATATACTCCATGCTAAGTGTGCTTGCAAGGCAGGGTGTGGGATGAAGAGCCCCGCCTGGTGTGGAGAGGTGGCAGCTCCCTGCTGCACTCTGCACTAAATGGAGAAACACACACGCGACTATGCCTGCCTGGGCCTTGCTGGCAGCTGAGAGCAGAAGGCACGTGACAATCAGGGTTCCAAACAACCCACGAAGAACACTGCAGGGCAGACACCTCAGCCTCCCCCTGGAGAGTAATAATTACAATAATAATGTCCTCCGAAGAACGCTGGGATTTGCATGCACATGAAAGCGACTCAGAAAGCCGTGTCATTGAAACGACGTGGCTTAATCTGACATTTACGACTTTTCCTGGAGGTTCGACAACACGATCCTGCTGTGTGGTTTCACTTCATTAAATTTTCCAGTGTGTCTAATTATATTGCTCATGGTGGATGACGCACGCCTCTTTCTCTGCCCTGTCCTGAGGTTTATTGATTCATTTTTCAGCTCTGCCGTAACTTATCGTCCCTGAGTCACCGACGATTCACGTATGCCTTTTTTTTTAACAGAGTTTATAGCCTGTGGAAGACTGTCCTCTGTCATACACTGTTGTCACCCTGTAACCCTCCACCAGGTCTAGGAGTCCACTTTGTGGGGGGACATCCATTTCTGGGTGGCTCTGGACCACCCAGAACCTGGACAGGCCATGCCTCCTTCTAAAAGTGACCGGCCCTGATCACTATTAAATGTCAGTCCCTGAGAGGCTCTGGGGTGGGCAGTCCGTCCCTGAGCCCTCCCTTACATCCCCCCTGACAATTTCTGGCCAGGGTTACCTGTCCCCTCCCTGCTCCAGTAAGACCCTGCCTCATCTCCACTTTGCTGTCACCCGCCCGTGGCAGTCCGTCGGCCCTCCCTCTGTCTTCTCCAGGAGGAGTGGCTGGAGGCGAAGTTCACAGTTTCCTGGGCCAGAGCTGGTCCCCAGTCAGCAGGTGACAGGAAACAGCCCTCCTGGGCCCAGGAGCGCCAGGGCTGGTGGGCAGGTATAGGGGAGCCAACACCACCGCCCACCACCATACAGCCCGGAGAGCTGTTTCCCACGGCCCTCCCCATGGGACTCCACATGCCCCAGGCCACCCACTGCCCTACCGCCCCCTCCCCCAGGCTCCCAGCGCCCTGACTCCCCGCGTTACGGCCTGGCGTGGACACACACACACACCCAGGCCAGGCTCACGCCGCCAGCAAGCCCCCAGCGACCTGGAGCTCTGCAGGCACGGGGGACTGGCCTGGACCCTGTGCTGAGGGACCTGACCACGCTTCGGCCTGGCTTCCAGTGGCATCAGCCTGCGTCCCGAAAGGCGGCCCCAGCCCGTGCTGCCACACCGCAAAGTGCACGTCATCCCTGCCGCCTGGCAAACCATTTTCTGTAATTCTCCGCGTACCCCTCTGGCGCTGTCCGCCTCCACGTGGCCCTTTTGGTTCCTTTCCTGATCTCCCTTTAAAGACCTCAGTCGCCCTTATCTTAGCAGAAGTTGAACTTGGCCTACACTGGAGTCCCTCTCCCCTACCGCAGGAGTCTGAATGAACCTGTCTCGTTGCCTTCAGTAAGTGTCCCTTGCTGGCTTTTCCTTTCACACTCTGTCTTAATCAGTTGGGGCTGGTATAGCAAAATACCATAGACTGGTGGCTTAAACAGCAAACGTTTATTTCTCACTGCTTGGAAGCTGAAGTCCAAGACCAAGGTGCGTGGGGATTTGGTGCCGGGTGAGGGTCTGCTCCCTGGTCCACAAGCAGCACCTTCTCACTGTGTCCTCACGTGGTGGACAGAGCTCCAGTGTCTCGTCTTCTAAGGGCACTGATCCCATCATGATCTCATCTAAACCGAATTGCCTTCCCAAGTCTCACCTCCAAATACCATCACATTGGGGATTAGGATTTTTGGGGGCTGCCATATTCAATCTCTAGTACATGCCAGCACTCTGACGCCCCTACGCCCCTGCATGCTACCTGCTAAGCTCAGCCAGCCTCTGCCCTGGAATGTGTTTCCAGTGGTCTTCCTGCCACGGGCACGGATCACACCAAGCTATCCGCCACTCTGCCAGTGAGTGAACACCCTGACTCTCTCTTGTCACCCACTCATCAGCCTTGGAGCTCCTGCGCCCTGGAGGACCTACTGCACATGGGTCCTAGGAAGAGACGTGTAGCTCAATTATGCTTGCACAGAAACCCCAATTGGTGTGCCTTTCCTACCCCCCAGTCACTGTCTCGTAAAGTACCCCCAAGCCCTATTTTCAGGGAGGTGGATTTGAGATTTGCTCTCCCATCTCCTTGCACGACAGCCTTATGAATAAAATCTTTTCTTGTTTGCAAAACCTGTGGCCACCGTTACTGGCTCGCTGCGTGCGGCAGGAAGTTGGCGGGTAACAGCATCATTTGGGATATTTTTGGTTGTGAGGGAAAAAGAAGCCTCGTGCCAACACACTTACTAAAGGAAATTCATTGGCTCACAAACTGAAAAATTCCAGTGGTAAATTAAGGCTTTGGGCACAGGTGATCAGGGCTCTGGTCTCTGCAATTTCTCAGTTCTGCTGTCCTCTAGATGCTGGGTTTTGCCCTCAAGTTGGCTTCTCTCATAGTGGCAAATGGATCCAGCAACTTCAGGCTCAGATCTGCTTTTAATGCCATCCTGAGCAAGCGAGAGCTTTCCTGCTCCGGAATTCTGGTCATTCTGATCGGGGTGGCTTGCTTAGGTCACGTGTCCACCCTGGACCCGATCGGTGAGGCCAGGAGATGGGGTGCACTGATTGGGTTAACTGAGGTCTCCTACTCTCACCAGAGAACTGGGTGTAGTTTCAGCTTCCCCGGTGCCATAGCCGAAGGCAAGTGGGGAGCTGGGCTAAGGAAGGGAGAAATGCATGCTACAGAGGCAACCAACGAGGTGTGCTTGTACCGATTAACCCGTCCTGTCCTTAAATTCACTCAAGTCCTGACCATTCACTCCCATTTTAATGCATTCTGGGTTCCCACTCTGTATGGATTACACTTTTGTCCATCTGTCTTCTGTTTTGTCCTTCCCTGTGAGCATCTCAAACATATACTTAAAGCTCATATGAGCTATTTAAATAAACTAACATTTTTGTTTCCAACCTGCTGGATGATGATGATGGTAATGAAGATGTGGAAAATGTGAAAACAAAACAAAACAAAAACCTGGAAGTATGTCTAACTCTCCAAAAACAAGAGCTTGGGGTTTAATTCTGACATTTCTGAGCTTGTGGGGCTGATTGCAAACCACTTCTGTAGACAGGAGAAAATATTTCATTTCCTGCCCAGGAGCTATCTCCAAAAGCTGACCTGGATGAACTTAATAGAAATTGGTACAAACTGTAATTTTTCTCTTTGCCTGCTACAGGCCACTTATAGAAATTCTGCTAATCACAATCTCCTTAATTAGTTATCTAGACAAGATCTGACTTCTTCTTTTTTTTTATTTCAGCATATTATGGGGGTACAGATGTTTAGGTTACGTATGTTGCCCTTACCTCCCCAAGTCCGAGTTTCAAGCGTGTCCATCTCTCGGATGGTGAGCATTGCACTCTTTGTGTATGCATATACCCGTCCCCTCCTCCCCCGCCCCCCTCCCTTTACTTCTTTTTTAAGCACAGATAAGTATATAAATAACAGATATTTGTAAAGTATTTGAGTGAATCATATGATTTCTAATGTAAGGAAATCTAAAAGCATCTGTTCTATCTATGTGGAACACCTGAATCTCACAGATTCAATCCACAGCATAGGTCGCCAACTGATGGGAAGATTACCCTGTGGAACAAGGCAACACAGCCATTGCTGAGAGACTAATTGCTGATGGACTAGTGATTTCCTGTATCAGAATAGCATCATCACCAGCGCCATCAATATCAACATCAACTGTCACCACCTCCACCATCAACATCACCGACCACCATCAATACTGCCGCCAATAACTATCACTATCAACACCACTCACCACCACCACCATCCACACCAACCATCACTGTCAATACCACCACTATCAACAACCCCTACCACCACCACCATCCACACCAACCATCACTGTCAACACCACCACTATCAACATCAACCACCACTACCGACATGACCACACTCCACCACCATCATCAACCCTGCTACCACCACCGCCATCAACATCAACCATCACCACCAGCAATACCATCAGTTTCAACTATCATTACCAAGTTACCACCAACACCACCACAAGAAGGCTTATATTTACATATTTATTTTACTTTTCAAACTACATTCATATGCATGATTTCATTGGATCGTATCTACTTGGCAAGGTTGGCAGATCGGCATCACTATCCTCATTTTGTCTGCATGTAAACTAAGTTCTAAAGAGGTGAGATGATAGTGAAAGGACACCAAAGCGGTTGATAATCAAACCCAGACTACAGTTTGATTATTCTGACTCCAAAATTAAGCCTTTTTTTCAATACATGCCATTCTCTCAATGAAAATGAAGAATTTCCAATTTACGATATTAACAAATTTGACGACCCCTTGAAACTATCTGTCCCAAGCCCCACGTGTTCCAGGTGAACAACTAGCTGCTTGGTTTATGTGACCCTCAGAAGTTGAATTTTAATCCAGGGCATTTGACTGCAAATTCAGCCTTCCATCCATGACAAGAAGCCACCTTCTCGCACAGCCCCAGGAGTCTCCCAGATTCTTCTGAGGACACCCAGTGCCCACACTCTTTCCTGGAGCACAGGCTGTGCCAGCGAAGGGTGAGTGTGGCTGGAAGTCACTGCCACACTCTCTCTTCTCAAAACACCAGAAAGCCCGAGAAAGAAATAACTTGAAGGCTCCAGTCATACTCATTAGCCAGAAGCACCATGGCTCAGTGATGTTCCCCCGCCCAAGGGTTCAGTTCTTCTCCCAAAGTTCCAGGTAAACCCAAAGCTGCTCCCCCCACGAGAAGGTTGGGGCCTCCCCGCTGGAGACCTGCTGAACTTGACTTTCAAGGAATCCCCTGGCTTCCGGTCTGGGGTCTGCTGTTTCCACACTTTGGCCCCAGGCTGGCCTGGTTGGGCTGCAGGGCAGCTCTGTTGCTAATGGTCAGTGTGGCGCATTTAGCTACCTTGCTCTGGAGCCCTTTCTTTTTGAGTTCAGAGGTCAAATTGGAGTAATAAAAATCTTCCAAGGACTTATCATTCTTTCTGAGGATGTTGCTGGCCAGCCGGAAGAGGAAAATCACCCCGTAGATGCCAATGATGGTGAGGATGTACCAGGCGGCGCTCGTCCCATCTGACACCTTCAGGGCCCTGGTGGAGTTTGTGATGTTCCTCCCGTCCACGCGGCCATCCAGCAGGAGCCCCAGGAGAGCGCTGGCCTGGGTCTGGTTGGATTCTTCATGGGAAGTCCACTTGATCGCTGAGAAACAGAGAGGTCCTGATGAGACCCAGCATCCTGGAATGAGGGTGGCCTGGCCGAGCCAAGGACAGCGTGTGCAAAGGATACAGACAAATAGATCTCAGGGAAAAAATGGATATTGGACATAAAAAGAGCTTCTCGCTGACACTCATACGAGAAAAATGCAAACTAAAACTACCACTAGATAAGATTTTGTGGCTTACTGAGTTTGCAAACTCACGATGTTTCAAAATACACCATGTGGATATGTGTGCAGGGGAATCAGGCCTTTGTACAATTTCTTGTCAGCAGGAAAATTCATACAACTGACACTGTGGACACATTGACAAGATCTATCCACGTGGCAAATGCACTTACCTTTGACTCAGCTAATCTATGTCTAGGAATTTATTGTAAAGATGATAGATAGAGCATGTTTGAAGCAATGTACGCTGACGGTTAGTCACTGCAGCCTTGCTCGCAATGACAAATGCTCGGGAACAGCTGGAATAGCAGCAACTGGGAAGTGGCTAAACACATTTTGGAACCTTCACGCGGTGGAGTACTATGCAGCCATAAAAAATAATGAGATTTTTTTTTTTTTTTTTGGTAAACGGCGAAAGATTTATTCATTCTGAAGAGAAACTGGGACATGAGTTTTTTAGGTACTAAATGTTAAGAAGTTAAAAAAGAAGCTAGCAATGATATAGTCTGCGACCTCGTGTAAAAAGCAGGAGAGTATATGTTCCTTGCTTGTAGTTTACATATGTGTGGAATGTCTCTGGGAGAACACACAAGAACTTGGAAGCTGTGGTTGCCTCTGGGGAAGAGAATTGAGGGAAGAAGATGTACTTTTCACTGCACGCCCTTTTGTACGCTTTGTACCATGTCTGCTTATTTTCAGAAAGAAATTATTAATAATTTTGAAAGGAAAGAGTACAAGTTGGTACTTTTCTGGTCTCCTTGGTGAAGTGCCCCTGGGTAAAGCCACTGTGTGCCCTTGTCAGACCAGAAGATTAAGATCTCAATTGCTGTTTAGTCAAAAGAGTTTTCTCTGTTTAGGGGCCAGTGAAGAAAATGAAACAACGAAAACCAGCAACATAGTACGTGCTCTTGGATCCTGCGAGCCTTTCTCGTTTGAGCTTTTTACTGGCTCAAACCCCCGTGTTTTGCTCTCTGTAACACACATGTATGCAGTGATATCATAGGATAAATGTCATAGCCTGCTGGGTGACAAAAGTTGCTCCATGAAGGTTTATTATCTGATATTCGTTTGTTTGTTGCTAATTCATTTTGCTAATGCAAAGCTCAGAGAGGCTGGTAATTTTTATCATAGTTGCCAGAACAAGTGAATAATCTTATTACTTTTAGATAAAAGGAGAAACTATTTAAAAATAACTTTATAAACCATATGTGACAAAGCCCAGGGTAAACGAATAGATTTAATTACATAAAATGAGTCACTCATAAGAAGCAATACAATCTTAAATTTTATACCACAGTTAGTGGAATGGTTTGATGCCTTAAAGTAAGGAAGGGGGAATCTCATAATTATTCAAACAAAAAAACAAACAAACAAATAGCAAATCAACCCAACAAGAACATAATAAACCCTATATCAGGGCAAGAGAACGTATTTAAACTCAGAATACGTGTATCAACTCATAGAACTTTCTGGAAATAGTTATGAAATGATGTGATATGTTCAAACACATACAAAATACATCCAACTAAGAACTACAGAACATTAAATTATTTTAAAACCAGTCCATTTCCCACAGGAAAGAAACTCACTATATTAAATATTATAATACATTGTATTTTATCTTTCTTTTTTGAAAAGGTAAAAGTAAGTTTAGATTGTATCTTAATGGATAAATATACCCTGTAAAAAAGAGAAATCTTTTCGTTGGTGCCATTTTGCACTTGTAATTTAATGACGTGAAATAGAAGTTATTCTAGAACTGTCCATCCTTGCATGGTAGCAGAATACTCACGTTCCATGAGGTGGTCTTTTCCTCGACTCTTCAGGAGGCAAGTTTAAGCGGCTGCCGTGGAAGGGGAAGACGGTGAAAGGAGAACTCCTCCTCCTTGCAAATGATCACCGTCCTACGTCCTACCACAGTTGGGCTGCACTGAGCTTCCTGAGCAGGGAGAATTTTAGGGCAGTACCAACAGAAAACTTGGCAGAGAGTAAGTGAATGAATTTTCTCTCATTCAATTAACCAGAGGATCCAATTCGATCTGTCTTCTGTTGGTTCATAATAAAAAGCACTTCCTGGCTTTGGCTTGTTAAGAAGTTCTGCCAAAAGAATTTTTGAAAAACATGCTGGTAGGGAATCTCCAGCTCTCCCAGGTCTCCTCAGACCTGAGCTGCTAGGAAGCTCTCCCTGAGGCTGGGTGGTTCCTGAATTCCCGTTCTGCACCTGCTGCAGATGTGGAAGGTGGCCAGGCGTGGCAGAGGCCTGTTGTCACAGGGCCAGGAAACTCCATGGTCAAGAGTCACCAGCTTCCTCTTGGACAGTCTCCTGGATGAGGAAACCCGGACAGGAAGGGGGCAGGCCCAGGGTGACACACCTGGGGACATTCAGCTCCCCTCAGGAGCCAGCAGGCCATGGGCTCATGTGCCAGGCTGTGGGACATGGCTCTTCTCTTTCCTGTGCCCCAGACCACATTGGAACTGAGGTCGATTTAACTGGAAAGCACTAGAATAAGAGTCTGGGGAGAAAGTTCCCTCAGGGACAGGGGTGGAAACACTGGAAGACTGGAAAGTTCTATAATGCAGCCATTGTCCCCAGCCCCACTCCTCCCAAATCCTCACTCTGACCATCACCTGCCTCACTGGTGAGTGTTGCTGGTTTTTAAAATGTAATTTCATTAAATCTGCATCATGGAGGACTGGTTATATAAATTATAAAATAAGTCATAGCCACACCAATTCCACTCTTAGGGTTATGACCAGGAGAAATGACAATGTTAAGTCCACACAAAGCCTTGAACACGAATGTTCACAGCAGCGTTATTCATAGTAGTCAAAAATGGAAATACCCTGGATGTCCATCAACTGATGAATGAATAAATAAAATTAAGTTTATTCATGCAATGGAATATTATTCAACAATAAAAAAAAATAAAGTCTGGTACCTGCTACGACGTGGCTGAACCTTGAAAACATTGTACTAAATGAAAGAAGCCAGTCACTAAGGATCATATGTTGTATGATTCCATTTATACAAAATGTCAAGAATGGGCAACTCTATAAAGACAGAAAGCAGATTAGTGGTTGCCTAGGGAATGGGGGGGCGAGGGGCTGATATAAGGGGTACAGTATTTCTTTGGTGGTAAAGAAACTATTCTAAAATTAGTTGTGGTACTGGTTGCATGCAGTCGGAATATACTAGTGTACTAGTATACTGTGAATGTACTAAAAGCCGTTGAATGGATACTTTAAATGAGTGAATTTTATGGTATGGGAATTATATTTCAATGAAGCTGTTAAAAATTATAGATATAAACAGAATACTACACGGCTATGAAAAATAATGAGGAAGCAATTTTTATACTGATGTGTAAAGATCTGTGAGACATACTGTTAAATGAAAGGCACAGAAATGAGCATGCCACCATCTATGAAGCATATATATCTGATTTCCCTTGTATAGGCATTCAACAGCCAGTGGCAGAATGCCCAAGAAAGTAAGCACGGGAGTTGCCTTGGTGGGGAGAGAACTGGGTAGGCATAGGTGGCGTGGGAGGGAGAATCCTCACTGTGTATCTACATGTTTCAGATAATTTTAACCATGTGTGTATTACCTATTCAATAATAAATACACCCATTAGTTAGATGTAGGTCTTTGTCGAAGTTTAATTCGGGCTCCTGCTGTCTCTCGCCAGGGGATGGACATGGCATTCCTGCTCTGCCGCGCAGACAGGGAATCGGGACACTGCCGGCGTGGGGTGCAAGGGACAGAGCACCTGGCCCTGGAGCTAAGGGCTGGCAGTCAGGGCTCTGGGCCAGCCGTGCCCTCGCCGTGTGACCCTGGGCAAGCTCCCTCTCCTCCCTGAGCCGCAGTTTCTTGGTCTGGAAGGCGAAGGTGGGTACAGTACAGGAGGGAGGAGGAGCAGGATCCGATGTCCTGGGTCCCGAGGAAGGCAGGAAGGAAGCCCGGGCTGCTGTGTGGGGAGGGCCGCCCCTGGGTGGGAGGCCGAGGGCACACCCACGTGGCCCATGTGCAGGAGATGGAGGTTTGGAGAGTTGTCATTTGTAAAGTCAGGTTTTGTCATTCCGCTCAGGAGGACGTTGGCATGGGATCTGGCGAATGCTAAGCTCCCAATCGTCAGGGGAGACGGATGATTCGTTGCCTTAGCTAAGCAACCAGTCTGCTCCACGGAGAGTCCTGTCCGGCCCACGGCGGAAGCGGGCGCCCACATTAGGGAACAGGTCTGTGTCCCGTGTTTCCCACGACAACCCACGAGGGTTTCCACCTCTCAGAATCCTGTGGGGCAGGAGTATTGTTCCCATTTAAAGAGGGGGACATTCAGGCTCGGGGAAGTGACTGGCCCGATGTCCTATTGCTCACAGGTGCCAGAGGTGGGTTGTCTGACACAAAGTCGCTCTCCTTTCACACCCTGAATGTCACCTTCGAGCTGAACCCAGGGTCCTGTGTTATGAATTCTCCTGATCACTTGCTCTACGGGTTAAAATTAAATTGTAGATCGTCACTGCTCAGACACATCTGTGACCTTAATACTCTCCCTGTTGCGTGGAAGTGTCCTGTGACGCTAAAGGCAGGATAATGAGGCAAAGTGAGGGGGACTCTGGGTGCCAGTCGTGCTCTGTTTCCTGGGTCTGTTCGTTTGGGTACTTGTGCTAAAGGTACTTTTTGCACGCATGTTACACTCAGTAGAAATCCCTCCTGTAATTTCTTTAACATAGCAAGCCCTGATAAGCTGTGGGTAAAGAGTTTATGGTATACATGGAAAAATACAAATGCTGTTTTTAAAAAGGATTCTATATTTGGTTGTGGCTCTGGCCTTACAGTGCCATGTGATAAAGAGACCATGGTCAGCACAGGGACTGTGCCGCTCCCGCCTTCCTAGGCCGCATGGGTGACGTGTGGATGACGCCAACTGCTTGTCATGCCCAGGTGCTTACGTAACAGTGAAATGGAACAGCCTGTACCCCTGCAAGGGCCAGGAATTTGCTTCTGACTTGTGTATGCCTCCTCAGTCCTCTCGTTCAATCCAGACGAATACTGCCCTAAATGCAACCAAGCAGAGCCACTCACCCAGTAAATATTTGTCTGAGCTACAGCTCTGGGAGAAAGAACTCCAATATCCTCCGGTACCTTTGACGTTAGCGACCCAACGCTGCCGGAACACAGTGGCTTTTTTTTCATCCCCTGAAGAGCCAGTCAGCTTAGATGTCTAAATTGGGAGCAAAGGTGGCACTGATGCAGACTTGGCTCTCCAAAAAAAAATTTAAAAAGAAAAGAAGTAAGTGATTTTACATTTCAGGGTGTCAGAACTGGCATTTTAAAAAATGTCAGCAAATAAATTTCATATCCACACTTGACGTTCTTTCTAAGGAGAATTTTCCAGGGGAGGCGGACCTCGCCAGCCAGTTCCAGCGCCCTGCAGTGCAGAAGGACATTAAAAACGACAGTGAAGGGCCCCTGTGGAGAGCAACTGAGCCTCTTCCTCGCCCTGCTCCTCTGGAAAAGGGACCCCCACACCCACCCCCAGCCAAGAGCACAGATTCCAGATGTTTCCCCCTCCACTGGAAGGATAACCTTTCAAAGAACATTTTTAAAGATTCTTTACATATTTTAAAAGTCTTTAATTTATGTATCACTGTCACCTTTCCTTTTAACTTCATTTTTCTCTTCCCCAGCATTTGGGGACATTTAATGTTGCTACTCGCCTCTAATGAGGTATGGAGGAAAGTTCACGGCTTTTAGAACTGGAAGACCCATGTGCCAGTCAGGACTTTATCATTTACTAATTGTGGGACTGTGGCCAAGTCCCTTCATCCCTCAGCTGTAAAAAAAAAAAAGACTAACAAATTGTGATGACATTTGTGGAATGACTCCATAAACCCAAGGGGGCAAATACGGTCACAGCTCATTTCTCTCACTTAATTGCTTGTGTCCTCAGCTGCTTGGATGTCAGGACAGCCTATATTTATCTCCCTCTTAAAGCCTCCGGTTGGCCAGGACTCCCAGGGGCTTTGTCCAGAGTGTGTCGGGTGGGCAGACTGGCCTCCCAAGGCAAGCAGAGAGGACTGGCCTCTGAGCGAACCTCTGCTGCTGTTGCTTCCAGCTGCCACACGGGGCCGCTGTTGAACGAGGGCCTGGTGCAGCCAGCCAGGTGATGCCGAGGAGATCTTCAAAGACTGCAAGAATGTGCCCACAAGACAAGGCATTAGCTGTAAACACTTGCCTGCTGCCAGTTCACACCACAGAACAGACAAACAAGACTGTTCGCTCCTTAGCTCTTTCCTTTTCCCCAGCTTCAGCTCTGGGGAGGTCCCCCCAACTTTTCCACCTGCCATTCTCTTGTCCAACTGCCAACCTGAGCTGGGAGCAGGTGGAGCCTCAACCTTAAATAGAATTCAGAATTTTGATTATGAGATGAGACTTCACACCTTAATTACTGAATTAAGACTGTGTTTTCCAACATAACTTGTCTACAGGGGCAGGCAGAGAGCAAACCCCACCGTGCCCAGGGCCCACAGATTTAAAGAAATGGTGGGAACAGAAATAAAATTATGTTACACCCCATGAGCCTTGTCTGTAAGCTTGATGGCTGGTTACAATGAGGATGCTCTGGGATGCACAGCCACATTCAAACGAGAGTTAGTAAAAAGGGAGTTTACTGGTTCAAGTAAGCAAGAGAAAGGAAGGGTGGGTTTGGCCTAAGGAGCTAGATGCAGGGAGGAAGGACCCTCAGGGCTCTCCATCTCCATTTCTGTCTTCCATCTCTGCCCCGCTTTGCAGTTGGCCTAATTTCTGTAAAGTTTTTGGTGATGGAGAGACCAGCGGACACAAGTTATGGCCAAACAAGTGGCTTTTATTAAGTGCTCCGGGGTGAGGTTCACAGGTCCTAAGGTCAGGGCCTGAAAAGTCGCGCTGCCCAGGACTGAGGCAGAGTTTTTACATGTGGGGTGAAAAAGGGGGTCCTGGAACATTCAGGTAGGATGTGGTCGTTTGAAGCCTGAGTATTTTGCCTGCAGCAGCTAAGAAGGGCAGGAAACCGAGCTCAGGGTGCTCAGCCAGCATAGCTGTTCTTGCCAGTCATAACAGGATGTGGCCTGGCCCCGGCTGCAAGCCAACAGGGAAGGGGCCCGGGGCTGTCATTGCTGTGCCTGTGGGGGTCTTTTGGCCAGCCTTACAATTTCCTCCTGCTGCAGAGAGGCACACAGGTGTGGCAGATGGTGCTCAGACTTACACCTCAGCAGCTTCACTGCTAGAGGGGCGTGGGATACTTTCCTGCCTGCTCAGCCAGGACAGTCCCAGGGCATGGCTCTGGCTGGTTTGGCTAGGCCAAGGACTGACTGTGGGCGATCCCTGTAGCACTGGGATGTAGGCCAGGGATTGAGCCAGTCTGTGACACACACTCAGAAAGAGACAAAAGCTACCTGTGCTCCATCACTCAGGCTGCATCACGGAGCATGGATTGAAGAGAGATGCAACTGCAGGCAGAGAAACCAGGGAGGCAGCTGTGGGCATAATCCAGGCAGGAGATGATGGTGGTGGGAGCAAGTCTGGATCCAAGAGATTTTTAGAAAGCAGAATGTACAGAACTTAACTAGTTGGTGCAGTGGGTTGAATGGTATCTCCCCAAAAGATATATCTTCCTGAAAGCTCAGCATGTAACCGTATTTGGAATAAGAGCTCTTGTAGAAGAAAGCAAGGGAAGGATCTCGATGTGAGATCATCCTGGATTTGAGTGGACCTTAACTCCAATGCCAAGTGTCCTTATAAGGGACGGAAAAGGAGAAGACACACAGAGACACAGGGAAGAAGGCCACGTGAAGACAGAGGCAGAGATAGGGGTGATGCAGCCACGAGCCAAGGAATGTCTGGAGCTGCCAAAAGTTGGAAAAGGCAAGAAAGGCTTCTCTCCTAGAGTCTTCAGGCGGAGTATGGTCTTGTCAACACCTTCATTTTGGACTTCTGATATGTAGAATTAAGAGAAAATAATTTTCTCTTGTTTTAAGCCACCAAGTTTGTAATAATCTGTTACAGCAGTCCCTGAAAACTAATACAGTTGAATATAAATATGTCCTTATATCTATCATTATTATGCATATTGTATAGGGGAGTCATTGTGGATAAAACTGAATTTATTATGGTTCATTCATTCAGATATTTATTCAAAAATATTTATTAAGTATCTACTATATGCCAGCCAGGCACTGCAATAGGTAAGTGCAGGCGATACAGATAAGAACAAGATAGACAGATCACCTGCCTTCATGGAGCTTATGTCTAGTGGGAGGAGAAACAAAGAACAAGTAAACAAACAATAAACAGTAATCACCGGCATTGTCACCAACAAAATATTTTTGATTCCATCCATGTTACAAGCTTTTATTGAGCACCTACTATGTTACAGGCACAAGGAGTCCAACAGACATTATCCTTTCCCCTGTAGAGATTATCATCTAGTGGGTAAGATAGCTGTGCAGCAAATAATCACACTCAGTGGAATCTCACCAACCAGCTGAGTGACATGTTCACATTATTAAACCTCTCCAAGCTCAAATTCACAGTCTGTGAAATGGTGTTAATAAGATGTGAGGATTCAAGGAGATGATGCACGGAAGACACTTAACACAACGAGTGACCCACATGCAGCAGAACGCTTCTCAATCCAGTCCCCGCTCCTCAGTCCAAGCACTTGGGTTGCATCAGTGGTTGCACGCTTGGTTCTTCTGGGCATGCTCAGGTTACATGACCTTCAACCTGGGGGTGCATGGCAACCGAAAAATAATTCACAACTTTGTTACATGAAAGTTGAACCAGACTGGTGCTGTTACAGATCTCCCCTGTTTTAGGTCCATTCCTCAATCTTGAGGGAAAAGGGGAGACGACTGCTCTGGCTACTTCCTGCTTATCAGAGGTGTAGACCTTAGTCCACACCTTAGGAATGAAATGGTTTAGCACTTTGCTGTAGGAGTTCCCTGGTATCAAAATCACATTTCAGAAGGAATTGTTTTGATTTGCTCCTGCGAAAAAAGCATTTTGTCCAGTAGAGAGCTAGCAACTTAAACATTTTGCTCTAACGAAGAAAAGGATAAAGAAGAAAAGTTGTAATATAGATTGGGAAAAGGATCCAGTAGCCTGGGGAAGCCAGCTGAAAAGATTATGGCGTATTTTGAACCCTGGTTCATTGCTAGATACTTGTTGAAGCCAAGCAGCTGCTTGTCTGACCTCATTCAAATGCACCTCAACCTCTGCAGTGGTATTAATGTAAACGCAGCACGTTATACTAGCTACAACACAAACGCCTCTTTGCTCGTCCAGGTAGAGCCTTTCTATCCTGTAATACTACTTTAGTCAAGATATCTAGCCCCGGTCTGTTGTGCTGCTGCAGCCAAGGCAGTCTCATTGGCAAGCCTTGTCAGAGCGACGGAAACATTTGTGTTCGTGAGCAGCAACTCCCAGCCAAGGTAACAGAGCTCGCCCAAAGAAATATTCTAGTCCATCTGGTAGGCCACCGAGTAAATATTTACCTGGGCAGGATCTAGCATAGATCTTCTGGCTCTTGCAAACAGTTTTACGGTGTTGGTCCAATGCCGAGTGTTACTAGCATTGAAGAAAGAGAAAGGAGTGGCTAAGGACCCTAGTAAACAGATACTCCTAGGGGCCAGCTGTCAAAGCCTTCATAGGCCCAGGGTTGGTCATTTGTTCCACAGACAAAGATATATCCTGAGGTAGCATGTGTACCAGACATGTTGAAATTTAAGTTCTCATTTTGGGGAATTTCATCTAGAACTTGGCCAAGCCAGGAGTCGGTATCCATTGGCATCCTGGAGGAATAATCGAATTCACAAATTATAAGGAGAGTGGGTGGTCCTTGAAGGTATATTCAATCTCTTCTATTAAAGTCTTGAAATCATTCTGCAGACATATGGTTTGAGGATGCATTAATGTATCTCTCCTGGACCAGAAGGTAGGAAGCAGGAAGCAGAAAGCAGATGTTATTAAGTCTACACATACTAACAACTATTTATAATTTCTTCTAGCTCTCGGCTTAACAGTGAAGTCTAATTGCTAATCTTTTCCTGGTTCTCTTCCTCAGCTTTGGACCCCTTTGACTGCTGAAGGTGTTCCTGTCTTCGGATTATTTTTAGCACAGATAAGACAATTTTGAATGACCTTTTGATAGTCCTTTACATGCGCGGCCCAAAATAGATCTCTGCAGCCAATGATAGGTTGCATCGCCCACACTGTGAGTTCTGTGATGTAAATGGGCAATAATCCTTTCCATCAGATGTTTGGGGGCAAGCACTAGTCCTTGTTTATTAAAAATCCAACCTTCCTTAACTGTATTGTGCTGTTTCCATCTGAGTCCCCATTCATTTGCTCTTTCTACATCACTTTTGGACTACTAGGGTGTAAATACAGGTAGGTCCACGCTTGGAATGAGCTCTAGAGCTCTTGCACCAGGCTCTTTGGTCCTAGCTGCCTGCTTTGCTACTTGAGTAGCCACATTATTTCTCTTAGCTACGTCACTATCAGTCTTTTGGTGGACAGGATGCTATGGCCACTTCTTCTGGCAGCATGATAGAGTCTAGCAAATCTAATATTTCCTTTGCATGTTTAATTTCCTCGTTCTCTGAGGTCAGCAAGCCTCTCTCTTTCCACAGAGCTCTATGTGCACGCACTACAGCAAAAGCATAGAATCAGTGTAAGTGGTTACCTTTTTGTTCATCCCAAGGTGAAAGCCCATGTGAGGACAATAAATTTTGCCAGTTGGGCAGAAGTACCTGGTGATAGGGCCTTAGCTTTTAAGATTTTTCTGGTGAGTTACCACTGCATACCCAGCTCTCCGGACACCCTGATCCATGAAGCTGCTCCCTGCGGTAAACATCTCAAGGTCTGGATATGGCTAATCGGTCAAGTCATGCCTGCTAGAATAAACCTCCTCAGTTATTTGTAAGTGGTCATGGATGGGTGCTTCTGCAGTGTTTGGGAGCAGAGTGATTTGGCTTAACACGGACACTGACTTTAGTCTTATGTTTGGGTTGTCCAGTAGAATAGCCTGGTGTTCACCTAATCTCCCAAATATAAGCCAATACCCTCCTTTTTGTTCAAGGAGGAGCAGCACACGGTGTGATGTGTCTGCTGTAGCAGGTTGGCCTGGAGTAAATTTCTCAGCTTCTTGTAAGAGATCACAGGCAGCAGCCATGGTTCAGAGGTAGACTGGCCATCCCTGAACCACCATGTCTAGTTGCTTAGAGAAGTTTGCAACAGACGTCCTGGTGGTGTCCAGGTTCTACGTCAGCACCCTGAGGCTTATACCTTGTTGATTATGTACAAAGAGGTCAAAGGGCTTTTTTATATCTGTGAGGCCAAGAACCATCGTGATGTTAGACATTTTTCTTTGATGGTTTGTAATGACTTATAACATTGTGAATTTCAATCTAATGATTCACTATCATTTCCCTTGAAGGCCTCATAAAAGAGCTTGGCCATGAGTCCAAAATTAGGAATCCAAATATGGCAAAATCCAGCCAGTCCCCAAATCCTCTCAACTACTTTTTAGTTGTGGGCTTTGCTACTCTGGCCAGAGCCTCCTTTCTTTCTGGCAATAGTTTCCTTTGACTTCTGGATAGCTCAAATCTAGGTGTTGTACAGCTGATTGGGAGATTTGTGCCTTTCTCTTGGAAACTTTATATCCCTGGTCTGCCAAGAAATTTAAGGTCAGGATTGTGTTTCGATCTGAAGTTTCCTTAGTTTTACTGGCAATCAGAATATCATCTACATATTGGAGCAAAATCCCTTCTTCTAGTTGTAATTCTCCTAAATCTCTAGTCAAAGCTTTGCCAGAAATAGTGGCTGCATTTCGGAACTCTTGGGGAAGTACTGTCCAGCAATATTGAATATTGTTGTTTTATAAGCAAACAGTTCCTGAAACTCAGAGCTTAGGGATATGCAGTAAAAAGTATGTTTTCAATCTTTAACAATTAACCAACAAAAGTCCCCAGACAAGGTGGTAAGTAAGGTGTAGGGATTTGGTGCCACTGATATACGTCTTCTGCAATTGGATTAATGGCCCTTAAGTTCTGCACAAAACAACAGCCGTTAATACCTGGCTTTTGTACCCGCAAAGTGGGAGTATTATAGGGAGATTGCAGGGCTAGATAAGCTGGTATTCAAGAAACTTGGCTCTTGGAGGTTTTATGCCCTCCCTTGCAGCCCTCTTTAGGGGACACTGTTTTAAACTGGGAGCCCCTGCATCAGGGCAAAGTTTTGCCTGTACTGCATCAGCGGTCTGGGCTCTTCCCAGCCTCCCATCAGCCTACACTTACGATCTTACCTCTCACAGGGCCTCTTCATGAATTTCTGACAAAGGTTTTTCCTCCAGTTGTAGTAAGGCAGCTTGGAGGGCACAGGCTTATTCCAGAGGTGCTGTAATATTGACTTTTTCTGGTGAGAAAGTGACTTGTACATTAATTTTGCCAACAGATCTCATCCCAACAGAGGTATGGGGCATTCAGGCATCTATAAGAAGCTGTTTCAAACAGGCTTTTCCTATAGGGCATTCAGAGGCTAGAGGAAAGGCTTGTGGGAAGTTTTTTCCGATATTCCGGCGATAGCTGTGGTCTTGGGGAGAGGGGCCCTTGCCTGGTATTCAGAACAGAACGTGTAGCTCCAGTATCAATAAATAGAAAGTCTACAAGTCTCTTTCCCGCAAACATTATTACCCGGGTTCCTTGTGGGAAATATCAATGAGCTAATAGAACATAGAGAAGCCTGGGGTTCCCATCATTCTTGATCACTATCTACAAGCTGTGGCATCTGGTGGGCTGATTTGCCAGGAGATTCTTTGTCCACCGACTGGGGAGGGTTAGGACACTCCCGTTGCCGGTGGCCCTCCTGTTTCCAATATGCACATTGATGTGATCCCAAGAGCGGATGGCCTTTTCCACTGGACAGTGGGGGTCCCGGGGTCTTAACCATGGCCATGTATTTTCTCCAGCAAATGCCTTCTCATGTCCTGGCTAATTGTGGCCAAGAGCTGCAGTGAGCAGCACAGCTTTTGTCTCCCTCTTTGTGTCGTTTTTGTCTCTCTTGGACTTGGTCACAGCTGTTAAATACCTTAATGGCAATCTCGACCAATGGAGACATGGGTATCTACAATCCCCCTTCTACTTTTTGTAGTTTTCTTCTTATATCAGGGGAACTCTGACTGGTGAAGTCATATTAACCAGTCTCACGTTTTCTGGGTGTTCAGGGTCAATGTCAGTATATTACCTTAAGGCTTCGAAGACCCTACTGAGAAAGGCAGAAGGATTTTCCTCTGGCCCCCTGTCGTATCTCTTGAGTTTTACTTAAACTCTTGGCTTCAGAACCCTTTTCTGCATTCCAGTTATTAAACGTGCTTTGTAATGATTCAGCCTTGCCAGGTCCACGGGGTCACTGGGGTCGCAGCTTGGCTCAGTCCTGGGGATGGCCCAAGCTGCTGCAGTCCTGACTGGATCATGAGGTTGCCACTCACGTGGTCTCTCGGCTTCCTGATGAGTCTTTTCTGGCACCATCCACATTCCTCCAGAGTGAGGAGGGTGTTTATGAGAGCCGAAATGTCTGCCCACATGGGGTCATGAGTAGCAAAGATGGATGGGAGTAAATCTTTCATCTTTGAGGGATCGTCCTGGCAAACGGGTGTGTTATTTTTCCAATTGTACAAATGTGAAGTTGAAAAAGGGGGATGTACCTATAAGAATCCCCTGGGCTGACCTTGCTCATCGAGGCCTGCAGGGACCTGTTCCCTAGGCCAAACCAGGTGCCTGCCGGGCGTGTGGAGGGGAGACCGTTCTTTTCTGGCCAGTAGGCAAAGAGGGTGGCAAAGCCAAGACAGTGGCTTCAGCGGGAACACTTTGCCCTTCTTGATGACTCTCGATAGTGCACCCAGATTGTGGCAGAGGAGCTGTGGGAGTTTGCAAATGAGAAAGAACAAGATCATCAACTGATTCAGATTCCAGAAAGACCAATTTTCTCTGTGTGTCCTTCCTTTGGACCATGGTCTTACAACTCTTTTTCAGATTCCTATTTGCATATAAAGATGTATAGGCCTGTGCATAGGCCTAGAGTACATAGGGGATCTCATCCCACTTTTTCTCTTTTTTACAGAATAAATCTAACTACAAAATAGCGTTATAATCTACAGACCCATTCTTGGGCCATTTTCCTCTGACTCCAATGAATATTGGGGCCATGCAGTGTTACAAAAGAAAATCATTTTCTTCTTTTTCATTGACTCCTAGGTAAACGTTGTCCAATTCTGAAGTGTACATCCTAGAGGGCTACAGTTAGGGATGCTATTAGCACTCCTCATGTTGTGTGGAGGTTTTTCTGAGATGTTCCAAGCAAGACTCTATGCTAGGAAAATGTTTCTAACCAGGCTGCTGCTATGACCATCCACTTAAGCCAAATACTACTATACAGATCAAAACACGAACACACAACCAGAACTGGACCAGAACCAAACCAGAACCAGGCCAGAACCACAGACACACCCTCCTTGGGACTCTGACCCAAACCTGGACCAGAAGTGAGCACCTTAGTGTGGTTACAACCTTTTAGCAATGCCCTGATATGGGACTCTAGCCCAAATTGGATTTGAGATCTCTAACCCAAACCCAATTCGAGACTCTAGCCAGAACCCGATTCCCCTGCTTTAGGGTGGGATCTGAGTGACTATTCTGGGGAGAGGGTGGGACTCCAACCCTAAATCCTAGTCCAAAGGATGAGACTCGAGGACAGCTGTAAGGTACAGACATACAGGAACAGGCATGCATTAACTAGGTTACTCACTCATGGAGCAGTTTCTTTTCTCAAATGAAGTATCACCAAAAGGCCTGGAGGGCCAAGTCAAGGAAGCAGGGACCTCTGAGTTGAACCTCTACACAAACCAGTCTAGGTGGCTACTCATGGTAGATGTAGAGGGGTCTGCATCCTGCTGAGGGGCCCAGTGCTTCAGGCAGGCCTGAGTCCCTGTGGTAGCCAGAATTGTTGCTGAGCATTCAGTAGAACTGATCCGTGATGTGCACAGAAGCCAATACCATGGCACAGGCCTTTGAGAAAAGAAAAGCTCTATTGCAAGTTGACTAGCAAGGAGTCAGAAAGAAATACTCAAATCTGTCTCCCCACGCTGGACGCTGGACTGGGCTTTATAAAACTAGGGTAAAGAGGTGTTCTCTGATTGGATCTTGCAATGGGGTGATCCCAGGAGGTGTACTCTGACTGGACCATGCGATAGGGTGATGCCAGGCCTCGAACTGATTGGATCCTCGACCCTGCCATGCAGTGTCCGCCTCTTAATTCAGTCCCGGCTCCTCAGTCCAAGCACTTAGGTTCCACCCATGATTGCTTGCTTGGTTCATCTGGGCATGCTCAGGTTATGTGACCGTCAACCTGGGGGTGCATGGTAACTGAAAAACAACTCACCACTTTGGAACAGAAAAGTTGAGCCAGATTGGTCTGGTGCAGTTACACATTAGCTGCCCTAATAAAGAAATAAAGGAGAAGAAACATATATACAAAATAATAACTCTGAGTGGAGTAACCATAGATACAGATAAAATCAAATAAATGATTCCCCAATTCCTTTGCTCAATTCTATGCAGAGATTTTAAAAATCAGAAAGTATTGGTTACCATAGAAGATGGTTAAAAACTTGCTAAAAAGCAATCCACCCAGAGAAGCATCTGGTTCCAACATTTTCAAAAGTATTACGCTACTACACTGATTGGAGAACACTGTTTTTAAACTGTTCTAAAGAGTATGGAGAAAATCTTCCAAATTATTCTGATGAAACTAGCATATCAATGATAACCTAATCTGATACAGTAACCACAGATCAACTTCAATTACAGATATAGATGTAAATATTCTAAATACAATATTAGCCAATAGATCCAAGGGTGCATTAAAAGAATTATGGAAGGAGTTGTTACTTATTAGGAAATCCATTTATGTGATTTACTACAGAAATAAGTCTCAAAAAGTATTCTATCTTCATAGGTTATAGATAAGCATTTGTTAAATTCAATTCCATCCTGATTTTAAAAATTGTGATAAATAGGAATATAGATACCTCCCTTATATGCTAAATTAAATATATATCAAGTCAGAAACTAGACTTATATTTAATGGTAAAACATGAGAAGCACCAATATAGTCAGGAATAAGACACAATTATCCACTATTGCCACTGCCATTTAGTGTTGTGCTGAGGAATGATCCCATTCAACTAGATAAGAGCCGGGCAAGAGGTCCAAACACTGGAGAGGAGGAGGCAAAAATTATGATTGTTTGACTGGAGAAATTAAGAGATTCCATGGCAAAACTATTAGGAACAGTGGGATAATTCAGTAAGCTAAGTGGGCACAAAATAAATATTTTAAAAAACCATATCCAAGAATCTATCTTAACAGTAATATCTCTGTAAATATAATCGAAGAAAACATTCCTTTTGCAAAAGGAAGCAAAAGATAAAACATCCAAGAGAATAGTAAATGTACAAGATTTATGCAAAGAAAATCTAAAAAACAGAGGGACGAAAAGAAAGATTTGACTAAATGCAAATATATTTGCTAATGTTGATAGAAAGACTCACTTGTATAAGGATGACAATTCTCCCTGAATTAATCTATAAATTTGGTATAATTCCAATGAAAACACAGAGGTTTTATTTGGGTTTTTTTTGTTGTTGTTGTTGCTATTGGTTTGTTTTTCAGACTACACTGAATGCCAAATATTCTGAGTCCATATTCCGTTTAATGACCTTATTCTTCTTTCTCCTTTCCAATGACATACTTTGTACTTTTCAGGTTCATTCTTTCTCTCAATACCAATGAATAGAATTCCAGCTTTTAGGCTTGAAAAATCACAGCAAAACTGCAGCAAAATAAAAAGGAGAAAAGATTTCTTCTTCCCCTGCAGCTGAGAGAAGAACAGATAGTATCTTGTGTCATAAACATCCATCCTTGCAGATGTCATTTCAGCAGAGTTCTAGGTAAATCACCTGGATCTCAGAGGTTGCTGCTATGCCCTGAGAAAACTAACCCTACCTTCCCCGAAGGCTAAAATTTGGACTGGTTGGCTTTGGCAGAGAAATTTAAATTGATACCTCCGTTTCCTCAAAGGTATAAGCATTTATGAACTTTCTTTGTTTAGTTTTCCTCTTCTCTCACAGGAAGCATGGGGTAAGCAAATCTGTTAGGTTTCTTATTTAGACAAAGAGTTTGAGAGCCTTTCCTCATTTTAATGAACACAGACAAGTTGATGCGACAGTTTATATGGAAAATTGAACACACAAGAATAGCCAAGAAAATTCCAGGGCAAAAGTAATGAAAGAAAATATCACTACAAGATGCTAAAACATATTTTAAAACCACAGAAATTAAAAGTGCTTGATCGTGGCATTTAAACAGGCAGACAGGTCAATAGAATGAATAAAATCCAGAAATAGACTCGAAACATTCAAGAAAACAGTATAAAAGAAAGGGGACATTTCAAATCAGTGGAAAAAAGATGAGTTATCTCAGAAATGAATGAGACTATTGGATAGATATCTAAGAAAGAGTAAAATTCGATCTTTGATACTCACACCAAAATAAATTCCAGATGGAGCTCAGTTACATTTATATATAATACACATATATATTATGTATTATGTGGAGCGCTGCAGTCGACGCCATTAGAAGATGGCGCTGAGCACCAAACAACTTTGAGGTAAACATCAGTTGAGCGCATGCGCCAGCAGAGGAACGCCTTTCTTGGGGAGGACCCTAAGGGCATGTCCAATCACAGT